>JAMPIV010004763.1:0-19741 GCA_024509875.1 Oreohelix idahoensis
GCTGCGTGCGATACTAGTACTGAACAGGCATACTCTGATGATAACACACCTTACTGAGCGACGCTGGGTAAGTTCAGCGAGAAGTCTCACTAGACTAACACGTGTTCTGCATGTTTACAAAAACTAACCAACAAAACCATAGAAGCTCTCAGGTTCCCCTCCTCGCAATGACATGTCATTGGGCCGAAGCGGAAAGACCAAGCTGCGTTTGGTTCTAGCTCTGACTATAACTAAACTATAATCTGAACTATAAAAGACAAACAAACAAAACTTAAACAACATAACCCGTAAACATCTACATACTAAACCAGATCTGCTAAACTACAAACAAACCACACCCCGTTCCTATACACACAACTATTTTCTGCGAAACAACAAACTAAACCCATACCCGTTCAGCTACTAATACCCATAATCTGCTTAAAATACAAAACTAAACACTACCCAGTTCAAGCTACACACTAACCATATCTGGTTTAAACCTGCAAACTAAAACATACATACCTGCTTAACTACAAACTAAACCATGCCTGTTCAGCTACATACTAACCATATCTGCTTAACTACAAACTAAACCATAACCGTTCAGCTACACACTAACCATATCTGCTTAAATACAAACTAAACCACACCTGCTCAGCTACATACTAACCATATCTGTACAGCTACATACTAACCATACCCGCTCAGCTACATACTAACAATACCTGCTCAGCTACATAGTAATAATACCCGTTCAGGTACATACTAACCATACCCGCTCAACTACATACAAACCATACCTGCTTAGCTACACATTAACCATGCCAGCTCAGCTACACACTAAAAATGTTGGCTTAACTACAAACTAAACAATACCCGTTCATCCACATACTAAATCTGCTTAACTACAAAATATACCATATCCGTTCAGATACACAGCAGCAATAAATGCTTTACTACAAACTAAACCATACCCGTTCAGCTATTAACTAACCATATCTGTTTAACTACAAATTAAACCATACTGTTCAGCAACACACTAACCATATGTGCTTAAATACAAACTAAACCATAACTTTTCAGCTACATATTAACCATACCAGCTTAATATATAGCTAAACATGTATGTTTTAGTTTGTAGTTAAGCAGATATAGTTAGTGTGTGGCTGAACGGGAATGGTTAGTGTGTAGTTAACCATACCCGCTCAGCTACATTCTAACCATACCTGCTCAGCTACACACTACCCATACATGCTCAGCTACATACTTACTATACCGCTGAGCTACATACTAACCATATCCGCTCAGCTACATACCAACCACACCTGCAAAGATACAAACTAAACCATACCCGTTCAGCTACATACTAACCATATCTGCTTAACTACAAACTAAACCACACCCGTTCAGCTACCCACTAACCATATCTGCTTAACTAAAAACTAAACCATACCCGTTTAGCTACACACTAACCATATCTGTTTAACTACAAATTAAACCATACCCGTTCAGCTACACACTAACCATATCTGCTTAACTACAAACTAAACCATACCCGTTCAGCTACATATTAACCATACCTGCTTAACTACACACTAACCATTCCCGTTCAGCTACACACTAACCATATCTGCTTAACTACAAACTAAAAAAGTTAGCTTTAACTAAACAAACTAAACCATACCCGCTCAGCTACATACTAACCATACTGTTGCTAAGCTACACACTACCAAACATACCCTCAGCTACATACTACCATACTGCTTAACTAAAATACCATAACCCATACCCGCTCAAACTACAAACTAAACCATACCCGTTCAGCTATTAACTAACCATATCTGTTTAACTACAAACTAAACCATACTCGTTCAGCTACACACTAACCATATCTGCTTAACTACAAACTAAACCATACCGTTCAGCTACATAGTAACCATACCTGCTCAGCTACATACTAACATACCATATCTGTAAACTAACACATAACCATACCCATGAGCTGAACGGGAACTAAACCATATCTAGTTAAACTACAAACTAAACCATACCCGTTCAGCTACATACTAACCCTATCTATTTAACTACAAAATAAACCATACCCTTCAGCTACATACTAACCATATCTGTTTAACTACAAACTAAACCATACTGTTCAGCTACACACTAATCACATCTGCTTAACCACAAACTAAACCATACCCGTTCAGCTACATACTAACCATATCTGCTTAACTACAAACTAAACCATACCCGTTCAGCTACACACTAACCATATCTGCTTAACTACAAACTAAACCATACCCGTTCAGCTACACACTAACCATATCTGTTTAACTACAAACTAAACCATACCCGTTCACTTACATACTAACTATATCTGCTTAACTACAAACTAAACCACACCCGTTCAGCTACACACTAACCATATCTGCTTAACTACAAACTAAACCATACCCGTTCAGCTACACACTAACCATATCTGTTTAACTACCAATTAAACCATATCGTTCAGCAATACACTAACCACATGTGCTTAAATACAAACTAAACCATACCCGTTCAGCTACATATTAACCATACCTGCTTAACTACACAATAACCATTCCCGTTCAGCTACACACTAACTATATCTGCTTAACTACAAACTAAAACATACGTGTTTAGCTATATATTAACCATACCCGCTCAGCTACATTCTAACCATACCTGCTCAGCAACACACTACCCATACATGCTCAGCTACATACTTACCATACCCGCTGAGCTACATACTAACCATACCCGCTCAGCTACATACCAAGCACACCTGCAAAGATACAAACCAAACCATACCCGTTCAGCTACATACTAACCATATCTGCTTAACTACAAACTAAGCCATACCCGTTCAGCTACACACTAACAATATTTGTTAAGTAGAAACTAAACCATACCGGTTATGCTATCTACTAACCATATCTGCTTAACTACAAACTAAACCATACCGTTCAGCTAATAACAAACCATATCTACTTAACTACAAACTTAACCATACACGTTCAGCTACAGACTAACCATTCCCGTTAAACAACATGCTAACTATACCCGCTCAGCTGCACATTTACCATACCCGTGCAGCTGCATACTAACCATAACTGCTTAACTACAAACTAAACCACACCCGATCAGCTACTCATTAACCATATCTGCTTAACTACAAACTAAATCATACCCGTTCAGCTACATACTAACCATATCTGTTTAATTACAAACTAAACTATACCGGTTATGCTATCTACTAACCATATCTGCTTAACTACAAACTAAACCAAACCGTTCAGCTACACACTAACCATATCTGCTTAATTACAAACTAAACCATACACGGTCACCTACATATTAACCATACATATTGAGCTACACGCTAACAATAATAGCAAAGTTATACACTAACCATATCTGTTTAACTACAAATTAAACCATACGCGTTCAGCTACATACTAACAATATCTGCTTAAATACAAACTAAACCATACCCGCTCAGATACACACTAACAATATCTGCTTAACGACAAACTAAAACGTACCCGTTCACCTACATACTAACCGTTTCTGCTTAACTACAAACTAAACCATACCCGTTTAGCTACATACTAACCATACCCTCTCAGATACACATTAGCCATACCCGTTTAGCTAAATAATAACCATACCTGCTTAACTACAATCTTAACCATACCCATTCACCTACACACTAACCATATCTGTTTAACTACAAACTAAACCATACCAGTTCAGCTACATACTAACCTAATCTGCTTAACTACAAACTAAACCCTACCCGTTCAGCTACACACTAACCATATCTGTTTAACTACAAACTTAAACATACCCGTTAAGCTACATGCTAACCATATCTGCTTTACTACAATCTAAGCCATACCCGTTAAGCTACAGACTATTCATATCTGTTTAACTACAAACTAAACCATATCTGTTCAGCTACATACTAACCATATCTGCTTAACTACAAACTAAACCATACCCGTTCAGCTACACACTTACCATATCTGTTAAACTATAAACTAAACCATATCCGTTCAGCTACGCAATAACCACATGTGCGTAACTACAAACTAAACCATATCCGTTCAGCTACACACTAACCATATCTGTTTAACTACAAACTAACCCATTCCCGTTCATCTACACACTAACCATATCTGTTTAACTACAAACTAAACCATACGCGTTCCGCTACACACTAGCAATATCTGTTTAACTAGAATCTAAACCATACCGTTTAGCTACACACTAACCATATTTGTTTAACTACAGACTAACAGATACCCGTTTAGCTATTTATTAACCATATCTGCTTAATTACAAACTAAACCATACACGGTCAGCTACATATGAACCATACATGTTCCGCTACACGCTAACGGTAATCGCAAAGTTATATACTAACCATATCTGCTTAACTACAAATTAAACCATACGCGTTTAGCTACATACTAACCATACCTGCTTAGCTACACTTTAACGATACCCGTGCAGCTACAGACTAACCATATCTGCTTAACTACAAAGTGACTCATACCCGTTCAGCTACATACTAACAGTATCTGTTTAACTAGAAACTAAACCATACCCGTTCAGCTACACGCTAACAATATCTGCATAACGACAAACTAAACCATACCCGTTCAGCTACATATTAACCATTTCTGCTTAACTACAAACTAACCAATACCCGTTCAGCTACATACTAACCATACCCTCTCAGATACAAATTACCCATACCCGTTCAGCGAAATAATAACCATATCTGCTTAACTACAATCTAGACCATACCCGTTCAGCTACACACTAACCATATCTGTTTAACTACAAACTAAACCATACCCGTTCACTTACATACTAACTATATCTGCTTAACTACAAACTAAACCACACCCGTTCAGCTACACACTAACCATATCTGTTTAACCACAAACTAAACCATACCCGTTCAGCTACACACTAACCATATCTGCTTAACTACAAACTAAACCATACCCGTTCAGCTACACACTAACCATATCTGTTTAACTACAAATTAAACCATACTGTTCAGCAATACACTAACCATATGTGCTTAAATACAAACTAAACCATACCCGTTCAGCTACATATTAACCATACCTGCTTAACTACACAATAACCATTCCCGTTCAGCTACACACTAACTATATCTGCTTAACTACAAACTAAAACATACGTGTTTAGCTATATATTAACCATACCCGCTCAGCTACATTCTAACCATACCTGCTCAGCTACACACTACCCATACATGCTCAGCTACATACTTACCATACCCGCTGAGCTACATACTAACCATACCCGCTCAGCAACTTACCAACCACACCTGCAAAGATACAAAGCAAACCATACCGGTTAAGCTATCTACTAACCATATCTGCTTAACTACAAACTAAACCATGCCCGTTCAGCTACATACTATTCATACCCGGTTAGCTCCATACTAACCATACCCGCTCAGCTACACATTAACCATACCCGTGCAGCTACACACTAACCATATATGCTTAACTACAAACAAAACCACACCCAATCAGCTACTCATTAAACATATCTGTTTAACTACGAACTAAACCATACCCGTTTAGCTACACTTTAACCATATCTGCTTAACTACAAACTAAACCATACCCGTTCAGCTACGCTCTAACCATATCTGCTTAACTACAAACTAAACCATACCCGTTCAGCTACACACTAACCATATCTGTTTAACTACAAACTAACCCATACCCGTTCAGCTATATACTAACCATATCTGCTTAATTATAAACTAAACCATACATGGTCAGCTACATATTAACCATACATGTTCAGCTTCACGCTAACAATACTCGCAAAGTTATATATTAACCATATCTGCTTAACTACAAATTAAACCATACGCGTTTAGCTACATACTAACCATACCTACTTAGCTATACATTAACCATACCCGTGCAGCTACAGACTAACCATATCTGCTTAAATACAAGCTAAACCATACCCGTTCAGCGACATACTAACAATATCTGCTTAACTACAGACTAAACCATACCCGTTCAGCTACACACAAACAATATCTGCTTAACGACAAAGTAAAACGTACCCATTCAGCTACATACTAACCATTTCTGCTTAACTACAAACTAAACCACACCCTTTCAGCTACATACTAACCATACCCTCTCAGATACACATTAACCGTACCCGTTCAGCTAAATAATAACCATATCTGCTTAACTACAATCTAAACCATACCCGTTCAGCTACACACTAACCATATCTGCTTAACTACAAACTAAACCATACCAGTTCAGCTACATACTAACCTTTTCTGCTTAACTACAAACTAAACCATACCCGTTCAGCTACACACTAACCATATCTGTTTAACTACAAACTTAAACATACCCTTTAAGCTACATACTAACCATATCTGCTTTACTACAAACTAAACCATACCCGTTCCGCTACAGACTAATTCCAATCTGTTTTAACTACAAACTAAACCATGCCTGTTCAGCTACATACTTACTATATCTGCTTAACTACAAACTAAACCATATCTGTTCAGCTACGCAATAACCACATCTGCTAAAATACAAACTAAACCACATCCGTTCAGCTACACACTAACCATATCTGTTTAACTACAAACTAAATCATACCCGTTCAGCTACACACTAACCATATCTGTTTAACTACAAACTAAACCATACCCGTTCAGCTACATACTAACCATATCTGCTTAACTACAAACTAAACCACACCCGTTCAGCTACACACTAACCATATCTGTTTAACTACAAACTAAACCACACCCGTTCAGCTACCCACTAACCATATCTGCTTAACTAAAAACTAAACCATACCCGTTTAGCTACACACTAACCATATCTGTTTAACTACAAATTAAACCATACTGTTCAGCAATACACTAACCACATGTGCTTAAATACCAACTAAACCATACCCGTTAAGCTACATATTAACCATACCTGCTTAACTTCACAATAACCATTCCCGTTTAGCTACGCACTAACTATATCTGCTTAACTACAAACAAAAACTTACGTGTTTAGCTATATATTAACAATAACCGCTCAGCTACATTCTAACCATACCTGCTCAGCAACACACTACCCATACATGCTCAGCTACATACTTACCATACACGCTGAGCTACATACTAACCATACCCGCTCAGCTACATACCAACCACACCTGCAAAGGTACAAACTAAACTATACCGGTCATGCTATCTACTAATCATATCTGCTTAACTACAAACTAAACCAAACCGTTCAGCTACACACTAACCATATCTGCTTAACTACAAACTTAACCATACACGTTCAGCTACATACTAACCATACCCGTTCAGCTACATACTAACAATACCCGCTAAGCTACACATTAACCATACCCGTGCAGCTGCATACTAACCATATCTGCTTAACTACAAAGTAAGCCATACCCGTTCAGCTACATACTAACAACATCTGCTTAACTACAAACTAAACCATACCCGCTCAGCTACACACTAACAATATCTGCATAACGACAAACTAAAGCGTACCTGTTCAGCTACATACGAACCATTTCTCCTTAACTAACAACTAAACCATACCCTTTCAGCTACATACTAACCATACCCTCTCAGATACACATTACCCATACCGGTTCAGCTAAATAATAACCATATCTGCTTAACTACAATCTAAACCATACCAATTTAGCTACACACTAACCATATCTGTTTAACTACAAACTAAACCATACCCGTTCACTTAAATACTAACTATATCTGCTTAACTACAAACTATACCACACCCGTTCAGCTACACACTAACCAAATCTGTTTAACCACAAACTAAACCATACCCGTTCAGCTACACACTAACCATATCTGTTTAACTACCAATTAAACCATACTGTTCAGCAATACACAAACCACATGTGCTTAAATACAAACTAAACCATACCCGTTCAGCTACATATTAACCATACCTGCTTAACTACACAATAACCATTCCCGTTCAGCTACACACTAACTATATCTGCTTAACTACAAACTAAAACATACGTGTTTAGCTATATATTAACCATACCCGCTCAGCTACATTCTAACCATATCTGCTCAACTACAAACTATACCACACCCGTTCAGCTACATACTAACCATATCTGCTTAACTACAAACTAAACCATACCCGTTCAGCTACATACTAACCATTTCTGCTTAACTACAAACCAAACCATACCCGTTCAGCTACATACTAACCATATCTGCTTAACTACAAACTAAGCCATACCCGTTCAGCTACACACTAACAATATTTGTTTAAGTAGAAACTAAACCATACCTGTTATGCAATCTACTAACCATATCAGCTTAACTACAAACTAAACCATACCGTTCAGCTAATAACTAAATATATCTGCTTAACTACAAACTTAACCATACACGTTCAGCTACATACTAACCATTCCCGTTATGCTACATGCTAACTATACACGCTCAGCTACACATTTACCATACCCATGCAGCTGCATACTAACCATATCTGCTTAACTACAAACTAAACCACACCCGATCAGCTACTCATTAACCATATCAGCTTAACTACAAACTAAATCAAACCCGTTCAGCTACTCACTAACCATATCTGTTTAACTACAAACTAACCCATTCCCGTTCATCTACACACTAACCATATCTGTTTAACTACAAACTAAACCATACGCGTTCAGCTACAAACTAACCATATCTGTTTAACTAGAATCTAAACCATACCGTTTAGCTACACACTAACCATATCTGTTTAACTACAGACTAACAGATACCCGTTCAGCTATTTATTAACCATACCTGCTTAATTACAAACTAAACCATACACGGTCAGCTACATATGAACCATACATGTTCCGCTACACGCTAACGGTAATCGCAAAGTTATACACTAACCATATCTGCTTAACTACAAATTAAACCATACGCGTTCAGCTACATACTAACCATACCTTCTCAGCTACACATTAACCATACCCGTGCAGCTACACACTAACCATATCTGCTTAACTACAAACTAAACCATACCCGTTCAGCTACATACTAACCATTTCTGCATAACTACAAACTAACCAATACCCGTTCACCTACATACTAACCATACCCTCTCAGATACACATTAACCATACCCGTTCAGCGAAATAATAACCATATCTACTTAACCACAATCTAGACCATACCCATTCAGCTACACACTAACCATATCTGTTTAACTTCAAACTAAACCATACCCGTTCCCTAAAATACTAACAATATCCGCTTAACTATAAACTAAACCACAACCGTTCAGCTACACACTAACCAAATCTGTTTAACCACAAACTAAACCATACCCGTTCAGCTACACACTAACCATATCTGCTTAACTACAAACTAAACCATACCCGTTCAGCTACACACTAACCATATCTGTTTAACTACAAATTAAACCATACTGTTCAGCAATACACTAACCACATGTGCTTAAATACAAACTAAACCATACCCGTTCAGCTACATATTAACCATACCTGCTTAACTACACAATAACCATTCCCGTTCAGCTACACACTAACTATATCTGCTTAACTACAAACTAAAACATACGTGTTTAGCTATATATTAACCATACCCGCTCAGCTACATTCTAACCATACCTGCTCAGCAACACACTACCCATACATGCTCAGCTTCATACTTACCATACCCGCTGAGCTGCATACTAACCATACCCGCTCAGCAACATACCAACCACACCTGCAAAGATACAAACCAAAACATACCTTTTCAGCTACCTACTAACCATATCTGCTTAACTACAAACTAAACCGTACACGTTCAGCTACATACTAACCATACCCGTTCAGCTACATGCTAACCATACCCGCTCAGCTACACATTAACCATACCCTTGCAGCTGCATACTAACCATATCTGCTTAAATACAAAGTAAACCACACCCGATCAGCTACTCATTAACCATATCTGTTTAACTACGAACTAAATCATACCCGTTCAGCTACATACTAACCATATCTGCTTAATTACAAACTAAACTATATCTGTTCATCTACGCACTAACCATATCTGCTTAACTACAAACTAAACCATACCAGTTCAGTTACACACTAACCATATCTGTTTAACTACAAACTAACCCATACCAGTTCAGCTATTTATTAACCAATCTGCTTAATTACAAACTAAACCATACACTGTTAGCTACATATTAACCATACATGTTCAGCTACACGCTAACAATAATCGCAAAGTTATACACTAACCATATCTGCTTAACTACAAATTAAACCATACGCGTTTAGCTACACACTAAGCATACCTGCTTAGCTACACATTAACCATACCCGTGCAGCTACAGACTAACCATATCTTCTTAACTACAAAGTAAGCCATACTCGTTCAGCTACATACTAACAATATCTGCTTAACTACAAACTAAACCATACCCACTCATCTACACACTAACAATATCTGCTTAACGACAAACTAAAACGTACCCGTTCAGCTACATACTAACCGTTTCTGCTTAACCACAAACTAAACCATATACTTTCAGCTATATACTAACCATACTCTCTCAGATACACATTAGCCATACCCGTTCAGCTAAATAATAACCATATCTGCTTAACTACAATCTTAACCATACCCATTCAGCTACACACTAACCATATCTATTTAACTACAAACTAAACCATACCAGTTCAGCTGCATACTAAATTAATCTACTTAACTACAAACTAAACCATACCCGTTCAGCTACACACTAACCATATCTGTTTAACTACAAACTTAAACATACCCTTTAAGCTACATACTAACCATATCTGCTTTACTACAATCTAAACCATACCCGTTAAGCTACAGACTATTCCAATCTGTTTAACTACAAAATAAACCATATCCGTTCCGCTACATACTAACCATATCTGCTTAACTACAAACTAAACCATAACCGTTCAGCTACACACTTACCATATCTGTTAAACTACAAACTAAACCATATCCGTTCAGGTACGCAATAACCACATCTGCGTAACTACAAACTAAACCATACCGTTTAGCTAAACACTAACCATATCTGCTTTAATACAAACTAAACCATACCCGTTTAGCTACATACTAACCATACCTGCTTAACTACACTCTAACCATACCCGTTCCGCTACACACTAACCATATCTTTTTAACTACAAACTAAACCATACGCCTTTAGCTACATACTAACCATACCTGCTCAGCTACATACTAACCATACGTGCTCAGCTATATACTAACCATACCTGCTTAATTAAAAACTAAACCATACACGGTCAGCTACATATGAACCATACATGTTCCGCTACACGCTAACGGTAATCGCAAAGTTATACACTAACCATATCTGCTTAACTACAAATTAAACCATACGCGTTTAGCTACATACTAACCATACCTGCTTAGCTACACTTTAACCATACCCGTGCAGCTACAGACTAACCATATCTGCTTAACTACACAGTGAGCTGTACCCGTTCAGCTACATACTATCAATATCTGTTTAACTACAAACTAAACCATACCCGTTCAGCTACACGCTAACAATATCTGCATAACGACAAACTAAAACGTACCCGTTCAGCTACATACTAACCATTTCTGCTTAACTACAAACTAACCAATACCCGTTCAGCTACATACTAACCATACCGTCTCAGATACACATTACCCATACCCGTTCAGCGAAATAATAACCATATCTGCTTAACTACAATCTAAACCATACCCATTCAGCTACACACTAACCATATCTGTTTAACTTCAAACTAAACCATACCCGTTCACTTAAATACTAACAATATCCGCTTTACTATAAACTAAACCACACCCGTTCAGCTACACACTAACCAAATCTGTTTAACCACAAACTAAACCATACCCGTTCAGCTACACACTAACCATATCTGTTTAACTACAAACTAAACCATATCAGTTCAGCTACATATTAATCATATCTGCTTAAATACAACCTAAACCATACCCGTTGAGTTACATATTAAACATATCTGCTTAACTACACAATAACCATTCCGGTTCAGCTACACACTAACTATATCTGCTTAACTACAAACTAAAACCATACCTGTCCAGCTACATACTAACCATACCGGCTTAGCTACAAACTAACCATACCTGCTCAGCTAACCACTAACCATACTACTCAGCTATATACTTACCATACCCGCTGAGCTGCATACTAACCATACCCGCTCAGCTACAAACTAACCAACCACACCTGCAAAGCTACATATTAACCATACCCCGTTCAGCTACAATTAAAACTGCTTTAGCTAACATTACCCTTTCAGCTACCTACTAACCATATCTGCTTAAGTACAAATTAAACAATACACGTTCAGCTACATACTAACCATACCCGTTCAGCTACATACTAACCATACCCTCTCAGCTACATACTAACCATACCCGTTCAGCTACGTACTAACCATATCTGCTTAACTACAAAGTAAACCACACCCGATCAGCTACTCATTAACCATATCTGTTTAACTACGAACTAAACCATACCCGTTCAGCTACATACTAACCATATCTGCTTAATTACAAACTAAACCATATCTGTTCATCTATGCACTAACCATATCTGCTTAACTACAAACTAAACCATACCAGTTCAGTTACACACTAACCATATCTGTTTAACTACAAACTAACCCATACCAGTTCAGCTATTTATTAACCATATCTGCTTAATTACAAACTAAACCATACACTGTCAGCTACATATTAACCATACATGTTCAGCTACACGCTAACAATAATTGCAAAGTTATACATCTTCTCGCACCATTCTTGTGCAAAATCTGCCACAACGAACTACATGGCAGGCACTCGGTAATTTCTTTAATTACACGGCAGACGTTAGGTTCGTCGAAGAGATAGATCGTCGAGTAATACACGTAGACATTCTAATGTTGCTTTGAGTGATACACATTCAAACAAGAAACAGGATAATAATGGTAATGCACATGGTGCTATGTCATGTTCTCTGGATTTCGAACAGGTCAAGTCTTGTGATGAGTGTAATACCCCATTCCAGCCCAGGGCGATCACGACGCAACGATGCGAACATGTGTTGCCCAGCCTACCAGCGGCTTGTACGGCCACGTCAGTTACTGACTATGGAACAGGAAGCCTTAAATTAAATAAGGGTTTTTTAAATTCCACTCCATGCTCTCTTTTATTTGACTCAGGTTGTAGCACAATCGGTGTACGGACTTCGCTGGTCGACCCATCATGTGCTACTGGCCAGACCGTGCAGTGCGTGACTTTTGGAGGGACTATGGAGATTTTTCCTACAGCTATAGTTTACCTTCATACACCATTTTTTTCAGGAAAAATTCACGCATGCCTTCTTCCTGCACCTATAAGTGAAATTATACTTGGCCGCATACATGAGGTTAAAGAGTGTACCCCACAGCAGATTGCTGATTGAGTAGAGCGAAATATACATGATACCCGTGCATTTACGACTATTCCTACATTTGTTTCACATACACATATTGCTAAATTGCTATGTAATGATAAGATCTTGGAATCTAGCAACGAAAATGATTCCATTGTTCATTACGCCACTGTTGCTAATGCATTACTGCCTTTACGACATGCGTCCATTCTTAAGAAGGATATTAAGGTTTCAACGCAACCTGTGAAGACTAGTAAGTCATTCCGGGGGACATATACCTTCCCTCGACTTGATCAGCAGGCAACTGATCGTAAGAAAAAAGTTACGTTTGAGATGGCCCTTTTCGCCATAGATGGTGATTCCTGGATGAGATAAGGTTCGTCTTTACTTCAACCCAGACCACGTTCTTCTCTCCTTGTTCTTCCTCAGCGACTACCTCGTACTAGTGGTGTTTCCATGATCTCTTGTCTACTCTCACTCCTAATTTCCCTCTATTTCTCATTCTTTCATATCTCAAGGAAATTGAAGTAATTCATTCAACAAAGCAGGTTTATTTATCAAAATCTCAACATCCATGGAGGTTCAACAAATCCAGACAATTATTCTCCCTTACAATAGTCTTTAGGCCTTCTACTATTTCTTCAACTATTCCAGTACTCCTATGGAGTTCATCTCTTATAGCCTCTCAATACAAATCTCCTAAGCCTGGTTTACCTAAATGCTTTCTCCAGCCCTGATTTAACTCTCAGGTAATTTTACAAATGCCTCTCTTAATTCACGAGAACCAAACTATATCTTAGTCGAGTCAACTTTGTTTCCCAGTAATACATCATTATTACATCATAAATTCAGACCTGCAAAAATATCGAACAATATCAAATACTCCTGTGGCAGTCTTGATACTTACTCTGACTTATAAGAGAGCGTGTGATGGCTATCAGTGGGGGTCAATGTATTTTCCACTCACTTCTTCCCACATGTTTGTGGAAACTTCGTTCACCGTAATTAATCAGATGTAATTGCTCTTTCTGGCACTTACTATTACAAAGTCAACCATCTCGTTCAAACTGAGCATTTTCCATAAAATTCCCTCCTGGTGATTGCTCCCTCTAGTGTGAGCGGCATTACCCTCAAGTAATGTATTGTCAGTACCTCCTGAAAAAATCTTCTAACTATTCATTCAAATTTGAGTCATTCAATTTGAAGCCATATAGGGTTCATTAACAATGTTCTCTTTGTTTGACAGCTCCCTTAAACATGATCGTCTTTATCTTTAGTCATCCTGTAGACCAAGGTTCTACCCCGGGTCTCACTGTTCATATTGTTTAGAGGATATGATAAAAGTCAAAAGTCATTTCTTACCAGCAAAATCTGAATTCCATCACCTATCACTTCCTACTAACAATCTCTATTCTATCCTAGACTTAATACACAGTATAGTCTATCATCCTTGAATTGCTATCGCTAATTCAAATACTTAAGTCCTTGGAATTTTTTCATGAACACATATTTAATTTAAGGTTTTCCATAGTCAGTTAATACAAGCGCTGGTAGGAACTGGGATTGGTCTATTGTTCTTCAGTTAAATATCTGATCACCCATTACTGTTTTCTGGAATGGATTGGTCTATTCACTCAGTTCACACCTAGATCTTACCTGTTCGAAAACCAGAGAACTGACAAGCCATGTGAACTGTGCTTCAATAACTGTTTATTTCTAGTCACTATTTTCACGTGCGTTTTACTCTGCTCTCCGTTCGACTTAACTGTAAAGGGCGCTAATAATATTGTTATCTCGTAGTTAAACAGATATGGTTAATGAGTAGCTGATCGGGTGTGGTTTACTTTGTATTTAAGCAGATATGGTTAGTATGCAGCTGCAAGGGTATGGTTAATGTGTAGCTGAGCGGGTATGGTTAGCATGTAGCTGAACGGGTATGGTTAGTATGTAGCTGAACGTGTACGGTTTAGTTTGTAGTTAAGCAGATATGGTTAGTAGGTAGCTGAAAAGGTATGTTTTGGTTTGTATCTTTGCAGGTGTGGTTGGTATGTTGCTGAGCGGGTATGGTTAGTATGCAGCTCAGCGGGTATGGTAAGTATGAAGCTGAGCATGTATGGGTAGTGTGTTGCTAAGCAGGTGTGGTTAGAATGTAGCTGAGCGGGTATGGTTAATATATAGCTAAACACGTATGTTTTAGTTTGTAGTTAAGCAGATATAGTTAGTGTGTAGCTGAACGGGAATGGTTATTGTATAGTTAAGCAGGTATGGTTAATATGTAGCTGAACGGGTATGGTTTAGTTTGTATTTAAGCACATGTGGTTAGTGTATTGCTGAACAGTATGGTTTAATTTGTAGTTAAACAGATATGGTTAGTGTGTAGCTGAACGGGTATGGTTTATTTTGTAGTTAAGCAGATATGGTTAGTGTGTAGCTGAACGGGTATGGTTTAGTTTGTGGTTAAACAGATTTGGTTAGTGTGTAGCTGAACGGGTGTGGTTTAGTTTATAGTTCAGCGGATATTGTTAGTATTTAAGTGAACGGGTATGGTTTAGTTTGAAGTTAAACAGATATGGTTAGTGTGTAGCTGAGTGGGTATGGTTTAGATTGTAGTTAAGCAGATATGGTTATTATTTCGCTGAACGGGTATGGGTAATTTGTATCTGAGAGGGTATGGTTAGTATGTAGCTGAACGGGTATTGGTTAGTTTGTAGTTAAGCAGAAATGGTGAATATGTAGCTGAACGGGTATGGTTTAGTTTGTCGTTATGCAGATATTGTTAGCGTGTAGCTGAACGGGTATGGTTTACTTTTTAGTTAAACAGATATTGTTAGTATGTAGCTGAACGGGTATGAGTCACTTTGTAGTTAAGCAGATATGGTTAGTCTGTAGCTGCACGGGTATCGTTAAAGTGTAGCTAAGCAGGTATGGTTAGTATGTAGCTAAACGCGTATGGTTTAGTTTGTAGTTAAACAGATATGAATAGTCTGTAGCTTAACGGGTATGGCTTAGATTGTAGTAAAGCAGATTTGGTTAGCATGTAGCTTAACGGGTATGTTTAAGTTTGTAGTTAAACAGATATAGTTAGTGTGTAGCTGAACGGGTAGGGTTTAGTTTGTAGTTAAGCAGATTAGGTTAGTATGTAGCTGAACTGGTATGGTTTAGTTTGTAGTTAAACAGATATGGTTAGTGTGTAGCTGAATGGGTATGGTTAAGATTGTAGTTAAGCAGGTATGGTTATTATTTAGCTGAACGGGTATGGCTAATGTGTATCTGAGAGGGTATGGTTAGTATGTAGCTAAACGGGTATGGTTTAGTTTGTAGTTAAGCAGAAACGGTTAGTATGTAGGTGAACGGGTACGTTTTAGTTTGTCGTTAAGCAGATATTGTTAGTGTGTATCTGAGCGGGTATGGTTTAGTTTGTATTTAAGCAGATATTGTTAGTATGTAGCTGAACGCGTATGGTTTAATTTGTAGTTAAACAGATATGGATAGTGTATAACTTTGCTATTATTGTTAACGTGTAGCTATATATTAAGCTGGTATGGTTAATATGTAGCTGAAAGGGTATGGTTTAGTTTGTATTTAAGCACATATGGTTAGTGTGTTGCTGAACAGTATGGTTTAATTTGTAGTTAAACAGATATGGTTAGTTAATAGCTGAACGGGTATGGTTTAGTTTGTAGTAAAGCATTTATTGCTGCTGTTTATCTGAACGGATATGGTATATTTTGTAGTTAAGCAGATTTAGTATGTGGATGAACGGGTATTGTTTAGTTTGTAGTTTACCCGATATGGTTAGTATGTAGATGAACGGGTATGGTTAAGATTGATTTTAAGCACATGTGGTTAGTGTATTGCTGAACAGTATGGTTTAATTTGTAGTTAAACAGATATGGTTAATGTGTAGCTGAACGGGTATGGTTTAGTTTGTATTTAAGCAGATATGGTTAGTGTGTAGCTAAACCGTATGGTTTAGTTTGTAGTTAAACAGATATGGTTAGTGTGTAGCTGAACGGGTATGGTTTAGTTTGTAGTTAAGCAGATATGGTTAGTATGTAGCTGAACGGGTATGGTTTAGTTTGTAGTTAAGCAGATATGGTTAGTATGTAGCTGAACGGGTATGGGTTAGTTTGTAGTTAAACAGATATGGTTAGTGTGTAGCTGAACGGGTATGGTTTAGTTTGTAGTTAAGCAGATATGGTTAGTGTGTAGCTGAACGGGTATGGTTTAGTTTGTAGTTAAGCAGATATGGTTAGTATGTAGCTGAACGGGTATGGTTTAGTTTGTAGTTAAGCAGATATGGTTAGTGTGTAGCTGAACGGGTATGGTTTAGTTTGTGGTTAAACAGATATGGTTAGTGTGTAGCTGAACGGGTATGGTTTAGTTTGTAGTTAAGCAGATATGGTTAGTGTGTAGCTGAACGGGTATGGTTTAGTTTGTAGTTAAACAGATATGGTTAGTGTGTAGCTGAACGGGTATGGTTTAGTTTGTAGTTAAGCAGATATGGTTAGTATGTAGCTGAACGGGTATGGTTTGGTTTGTATCTTTGCAGGTGTGGTTGGTATGTAGCTGAGCGGGTATGGTTAGTATGTAGCTCAGCGGGTATGGTAAGTATGTAGCTGAGCATGTATGGGTAGTGTGTAGCTGAGCAGGTATGGTTAGAATGTAGCTGAGCGGGTATGGTTAATATATAGCTAAACACGTATGTTTTAGTTTGTAGTTAAGCAGATATAGTTAGTGTGTAGCTGAACGGGAATGGTTAGTGTGTTGTTACGCAGGTATGGTTAATATGTAGCTGAACGGGTATGGTTTAGTTTGTATTTAAGCACATGTGGTTAGTGTATTGCTGAACAGTATGGTTTAATTTGTAGTTAAACAGATATGGTTAGTGTGTAGCTGAACGGGTATGGTTTAGTTTGTAGTTAAGCAGATATGGTTAGTGTGTAGCTGAACGGGTATGGTTTAGTTTGTAGTTAAACAGATATGGTTAGTGTGTAGCTGAACGGGTATGGTTTAGTTTGTAGTTAAGCAGATATGGTTAGTATGTAGCTGAACGGGTATGGTTTAGTTTGTAGTTAAACAGATATGGTTAGTGTGTAGCTGAACGGGTATGGTTTAGTTTGTAGTTAAGCAGATATGGTTAGTATGTAGCTGAACGGGTATGGTTTAGTTTGTAGTTAAGCAGATATGGTTAGTGTGTAGCTGAACGGGTATGGTTTAGTTTGTAGTTAAGCAGAAAAGGTTAGTATGTAGCTGAACTGGTATGGTTTAGTTTGTAGTTAAGCAGATATGGTTAGTGTGTAGCTGCACGGGTATGGTTTAGTTTGTAGTTAAGCAGATATGGTTAGTGTGTAGCTGAACGGGTATGGTTTAGCTTGTAGTTAAGCAGATAGGGTTAGTGGTTTATATGAACGGGTTATTTAGTTTAGTTTGTAAGTTAAGCAGTATGGTTGGTTGAGTTATAGCTGAACGGGTATGGTTTAGTTTGTAGTTAAGCAGATTGGTTAGTATGTAGCTGAACGGGTATGGTTAACAGTATGGTTTCATTTTGTAGTTAAACAGATATGGTTAGTGTGTAGCTGAACGGGTATGATTTAGTTTGTAGTTAAGCAGATATGGTTAGTATGTAGATGAACGGGTATGAAGAAGTCTGTAGTTAAGCTGATATAGTCACTACGGAGCTTAAGGGGGAGGGGTTAGTTTGTAGTTGAACGGATATGGTTAGTATGTAGCTGAACGGGTATGGTTTAGTTTGTAGTTAAGCAGATATGGTTAGTGTGTAGCTGAACGGAAATGGTTTTTAGTTTTGTAGTTAAACAGCATGTAGGGTATGGATTAGTATGTGTAGCTGAGCGGGTGTTGTGGTATTAGTGGTTAGTTTGTAGTTAAACAGATATGAGTAGTGATGTAGCTGAACGGTATGGTTATTTGCTGTCTATGTAGTTTGTAAGACCGGGTTATGTGTATTGTATTTAGTTTTATGTGTATTGAACGGGTATTGGTTTAGTCTTGTAAGGGTATGGTTTAGTAGCATGAACGGGTATGGGTTTGTTGTAGTTAAAACAGATATGTTAGTGTGTAGCTGAACGGGTGTGGTTAGTTTGTAGTTAAACAGGTTAAGTTAGTGTGTAGCTGAACGGGTATGGTTTAGTTTGTAGTTAAGCAGATAT
>JAMPIV010004764.1:0-210644 GCA_024509875.1 Oreohelix idahoensis
TTTAGCTGTTTTGAAAGTAACTGTTATTATTCTGGGTCCAACAGCTTCCCATTCAATGAGTGCTTTCTGTGCTTCTTTAGATAACATAAGAGCTACCCCTTCACTGTGGTGTGAAGTTTCGTCTTCATGTCCCGAGGACAGCACCAATTCACCTGTGATGAGTTTCTTCCTGTCTACCCCCTTCCACTTTGTTTCACACATTCCCAGAACCTCGATTTTGTATTCCCTCATTTCTGCTGCTACTTGCGCCACTTTCCCTTGTTCGTTTAATGTCCGAACATTCCAGGTGCCAAATCTGGAAGTTCTCCTAGAAGAAAGAAGGTTAGTCAGCAACACAGACTCCTTTCGGCTTTCTCTGTGTTGCATCATACGCCTCCCCGCGAGAAGACCTTCCCCTGTCTTGGATGGCTGTGTTTTATTTCCTTTATTTGACTTGTCCATATTTGTTGAAGTTTTTTGTGGTTTAAATTTTTTACAGGATGGGGTAACCGGCCCCATGCCCAACCCTCCTTAGTCGCCTTCTACGACATGCCTGGCAGGGGACAGTGTTACTATTCCTTGCTCCCCTTTCGGGCCCCGGTAACACACGGGTGAAATACATATAATAACATTGTAGTATTTGGGCAGATTGTCCACACAATTTTAGTTAATCTTTTATGTAAACTATCTTGTCCTCATTTTCAAAGACCTGTCCAAACGATATGACTGGACAGGCAAAATAAATTGTACAAAAAAAATTAATTTTAAAGAAAAACTTAACCACAGGTTTTATTCACTTCCTCATAGTAACTTAAAGTGTTTTGTGTTGTGTACCATCATTTCATTTCTCCCCTAGACACTAGGTACATCAGACACTAGAGCCAACACAGTGACCGTGTGAGATCTAGGGAGGTAGCGTTAGGTTCCCTGCACATAATTCATCATCATCATTTATAGAGTCAGGGGCCTACATGTGTTTGACCTCATACGGTTCATACATACACGGATTTCATTCTTTTTAGGATACCATCATAACCTCCCCAGCAAAATCTAACTTTGCTACATAAATTGGTAGGCTTGTCCGGGCATTTGAATTTGTCCTAGTACTGCATACATTGGGGTCTGGGTCTTAGCATAAACAACATTCTATTGTCCCAATGAATCCCCATAATCATTATTGCCCAAGATTTGAGAAGTCAAGAAACTGTCAGAACCCAGAATTAATTAGTTAAAATTATAACTATTTAGAAATTTTGTTAGAACATTTTGCATTTATCAGAATGGCAGATGTGGCCAAGTTTCGATCTGCGGCTGTTCAGACTGCAAAAGAAATGAATATGGAGGGTCAAATCTTAATTGACTATGTCACCTCAGAATGTGATAAATTTATTACTAGGGAAGAACATAGTTTAGCTGAGGAAAGGAAAATGCAATTAGAAGATGCTAGGGAGACTAAAAAATTAGAGGCTGATAGGGAGGCTGAGATTAAGAGGCTGCAGTTGGAGGAAAAGAAACTTGAGGCTGATAGAGAGGCAAAGAAACTTGAGGCTGAGGCTGAGAAGGAGGAAAAACGTCTACAGAGGGAGGTGGAAAGAAGAAAGGAGATGGGAGGCGGAACGAGAGAAAGAAGAAAAGAGATTTGAGGCGGAACGAGAGAAAGAAGAAAGGAGATTGGAGGCGGAAAGGGAAGATAAAAGATTACAAAGAAAACATGAGATACGACTGATATGAGTAAATATCATATCATGTTTTGTATTCGATCACTTCCTAATATATATTGTTTACACACGGTATCCCGTGGTTGCAGGAAGTGACGTCTTGACTCCTGCTTTGAATTGACAGCAGACGTGAGTTTCAATTTGGGACAAGCTAGCGTCTCTAACCGGCAGTCTGCTTGTGTCGTTTGACCAGTATGCAAGGAATGTGTCCAGTAGGACCTGCTTTTAAAATGTGTTAATTGCCTTTGGGCATCTTTATATTTCACCTGCAAGATCGATTACCATCACTGCCTTATGCTTTCATCTAACAGTATAATGTCAGATTAGTCTTAGCAGTGTGTATGGAACTCTTGGGCACGTAAGTTGACTGTACCATTAAAATGGAGAGTATCAGTATCAAGGACAGTAGAGACATGTGCTAGTAAAAGCTACGATGTCATATCATACTCAAATGGAGTAATGTTTTAATAAATATTTGTGAATCGTGCCAAGAAGTTAGGCCTTATTAATGAGTACCTGAGGTGCGGGCCAGGGAGATTGTGTGTGACTGGCCAAACTTAAATACATACACTATAATTCCTCAAACGGAATATGCAAGGAGAACCCTGGAGGGTACTCAGCAGGCCACAGTAATACGGAGTGTCAAGCCTGAAGTCTAATGCACTCTTACCACAGGACGTCGGGAGGACAGTTCCTGGAATAATAAACATTCTTAAAATTTACCCGTACCAGTTTCTGGGGGCCAAAGCCATTGGATGCCTTACAAGCCTAAGAGCGCCTAACGAATCTAGGACTATTTTTTCAAAATGGCTGCACGCATCGTCTGCCAAACCTTTTATGAATGGAAGGGATTTCCATCCATATGAATGTGCCTCAAGTTGTCACTAAGTTATAAAAGTGACCTATTATTACACAGAAGTCATAGGAACTGACTATCTTCATTCAAGAAGCAAGTATTTTATCAAAAATCATGG
Organism: Oreohelix idahoensis; assembly: GCA_024509875.1. Taxonomy (NCBI): domain Eukaryota; kingdom Metazoa; phylum Mollusca; class Gastropoda; order Stylommatophora; family Oreohelicidae; genus Oreohelix; species Oreohelix idahoensis. The sequence goes on from JAMPIV010004764.1 coordinate 2,672, forward strand.
ACCATATCGATGTCCTTCGATGTCAGCATTAAGCAATTCTAAGCCTAACCAAGTACTAGGCTACAATCATCACTACATCCTTTCCTTGTTGAAGTCTCAAGAGGGATTGTTTTCTTGGCAACAGATAAGTTTATTTATTGTTACATACAGCTTGGCTGTGAATATAATCTGTTTGCCTGATATCTGACTTCGCCATATGTGTTTTCATTACGTGTTTTTGGTTTTGTAACTAGCGGGCTGGATGGAGGGACTTGGTTTGTGATCATTCAATACCGCGAAAGCTAGGTCGAATGAGCAAATCAAGCGTTCTATAGGGCAGTATCTGTGTGATTCAGATAGAGGACCCAGCATACTCTGCTGGTTGTATAAAAGTTTGCCTCTATTGAATTTAACAGATCCATTTTTGTTAGCTGTGTAGTCATGTTTATCTATTGTTTGTTCTCATAAGTACTGTCATTGTTATATTTTATTTAGTTCGTTGCATTATTGTTTGTAATATTGTCTATTCTCATCTTACTATCATTTATTTCATAGATGTCATAATTGTTGTGATATGCGTCTTGTCTTGTCTATTTGTAATAGAGCATTAGTTTAAATTAATTCATATATATTTTATAGTTATTCCTTTGTTTTCCCATTTGTATTTCCTTTAGTTGCTCTAACCCTGTCTTGCTGTTCTTACTTGTTGTGGTTCTATTTTTTTTCATTACTCCATATTGTATATCTGAATACATCTACTATTGCAATTATAAATTGATCTGAGATTGGTGGAGTGAATATTGAATATAGCTGACATATTCATATACATAAAAGTTAAAATATTGTGTATTATTGATAAACACAAGAATAAGCAACCATGACTTCATTAAAGGATTTATTGAAGATTGGGAAGGAACTTAATTTGGAAGGTCCAGCTTTGCAAGCTTATATTGATAAAGAAGTAAACAGACAAGAAGAACTTCGCAAAGAAGAATTGGCAGAAAAAAAGAGACAAGAGGAACTGCACAAACAAGAAAAAGAAATTGAATTGGCAGAAAAAAGAAGACAAGAGGAACTGCACAAACAAGAAAAAGAAAAAGAATTGGAGGAAAAAAGGAGATCAGAAGAGTTGGCTCTTGAAAGAGAAAAATTAGCCTATGCCAGATCTCAAGAAGAGAGTAAATCTCAACAAGCTATAAGATTAGCTGAGATTGAACTGGAAAAATTAAAATTACAACAACCACTGTTGCATCCTGGGGTAGGTGAAGATAAAAATAAAGATCATACTACTGCCATAAGGATTAATTTGCCAAAATTTAACGCATCCATAGATGACATTTCATGCTTCCTAAATAGGTTCGAAACTTATTGTGAAGAATATAAGATTGACAAATCTACATGGACATGTAGACTTATGAATTTATTGGTTGGTGAACAATTAACTGTAGTCTCCACTTTGGATGACCAGACTAGAAAGGATTATGAAGCTGTTAAGGTCATTTTATTGCAGAGGTATCAATTAGATGATGAGGGCTATCGTCAGAAATTTCGATCTTTGTACCCTGATTCTGGAAAAGATTTCACTGAATTTATTTCAGCTGTTAAACTGAATTTTTCTAGATGGATTGAACTATCCAAAACTGAAAAAACTTTTGAGGGTTTGTCAGATTTGATTCTAAGAGACAAGGTTTTGTCATCGATTAGTTCTGATTTTCTTGCGTTCCTGCAGGAAAGAAAACCAGAGAACCTAACTAAATTACAAACCTTAGGACGTCAATATCAAGTTGCACATCCTAATAGAGTATTGAGCAAAAACAATGTAAGGGACTCATTACCAGCTGCATCGGCCAGATCATTCCAAGACAATGCACCTAGGTATAGATCAAACAGCATAGATAGGAATCAAAGATTTAAACCATCACATAATTACAGTCAAAATAGAGGTAGATACAATTTTAATAAATACCAACCTCAAAGACATTGGAATTCATATCAGGAGGATAACTTTTATCCACAAACCTCATTTAAGTCCAATAACTGGCAAAATAGAGGAGAATATAACTCAAAATCAAATAGAGGTCAGAAATCATTTTATAGAGGAAATGATCAAAATGCAAATAAAAGATCTTATCATAACAATACTTCCAGACAATCAAGAAACACTGAAAGTACCAATGCCATTGTTCATGATAATAATCAGAACCATAATGATATTGTAGCACATGCAAATTCATGCAGTGTAGACTTAGCAAATAGTGATAACTGCACTAATTGCAATTCTTTATTTCAGCCTCAAGGAGTGCCAAGATTATTATGCGGACACCCTCTCCCAGTCATGTCATCTTTTGAAAGTACTGGTTCATTGATCTTGAACAGAGGTTTTGTCAATAATAAGTTAGCATCTTTACTCAGAGACACGGGTGCAACCACTGTTGGTGTGCGCAAGGCCTTGGTTGATAAGGTGGATTATACAGGAAAACAAGTGAAATGCATAACTTTTGGTGGAACTGTGGAATATTACCCCACAGCAGAGGTATTTTTGGACACACCTTATTTTACAGGACGAACACTGGTATGCCTCTTGGACAATCCAATTGCTGGAATTATTATGGGAAACATACCTAAATTGCATGAATGTACACAGGAAGATATTGAAATATGGGAAAGACAACACTTATTATGTTCAAATGCTGTGACTACCAGAGCTCAGTCTCGCATGGACAATGATCATCACAAACCAGTCATTGATATGTTACCTGAAGATATAACTGAAGATATCACTTCAGAAGATGAAGAAGAAAAGGAAAATAATGATGATGATATAAGTCATTATCAACAGGAAAATAATGATGATATTAAGGTAATCAATGATGTGAATAATGATGATGACAATTTATTTCAGATGGAGCTCATTGATAAGGAAACCTTTATACAAAGACAGAAAGATGATACTTCCTTAAAAAAATATTTTCATATTGCTCATTTGAATGATGTAATGATAGATAACTGTGCAAAACACTGGTATACTATCAAAAATGGGATTTTAGTAAGAAACTATCAATTTGCTAATTCCTTAAAGAAACAGATTATGGTACCAGCTTGTTTTCGACCATTCATTTTACGACATGCACATGACATTGAATGTGCAGGACACTTAGGTGTTGCTAGAACAAAACAAAGAGTTTTGTCATATTTTTTTTTTGGCCAGGAATTACGAAAGACGTCAAATTATTTTGTCGTACATGTACCATCTGCCAAAGTGTAGCAACCAGAAAACCAAAACATGATGCGCCCATTCAAGCATCTGATATTTCTTTGCGTCCCTTCGCAAAGATGGCCATTGACATTATTGGCCCTTTAAAGGTAACATCAGCCAGAGGTCATCAATATGTGTTGACCTGCATAGATATGTGCACACGCTGGCCAGAAGCTATTCCTTTAAAAACCATCACCACGGTAGATATTGCTGATGCATTATTTTTGATTTTCAGTAGAATAGGTTTTCCTGAAAACATCCTGTCTGATAGAGGAACTCAGTTAGTTTCAGATGCTATGAAACAGGTTATGGATATGTTTGGGATTCAAAGATCCCTTAGTTCAATATACCATCCTCAGTCTAATGGGAAAATAGAAGTCCTCAACAGATCCTTAAAACAAATGCTACATAAGGTTACAATTAAATATCCTCAAAATTGGGACAGAGTCCTGCCAGCTATTTTATTTGCTTATCGAGAGATAAAAAATGAACATACAGGCTTTAGTCCATTTGAATTGGTTTTTGGCGCCAGACCACGCGGCCCAATGTCTATATTAAAACAACTTTTAATTGGTGCTGAGATGAACAAGGAGGTTCAGACCTCATATCAGTATGTAGTCAATTTGAGAAAAAAAAATAATAGACGCATGCCAGATAGCAGTAGGTTCATCTGAAAAGGCAAAGCTTAGGGCGAGGTTATTCATTAACCAAAACCGCAAATTACGCCAACTTTGGCCTGGTGATGAAGCTTACGTATTATTACCCAGGAAAGATAACAAATTATTAGTCTCATGGAGAGGACCTTACAGGATTGTGGAGAAACTGTCTGATGTTGATTATATTGTCTCAGTAGAGGGAAAAGAAAAAACTTTTCATATCAATATGTTACAGCAGTTTCATACACGTCCACCATATCTAAGACCAGTCTTTGAAGCTCTTGATCAATCTGTCTGTCGTCATTCTTCTTTGGCTGTCATACAGGAAGAAAATTCGGATTTGACTGATGGTAATGACTCATTATTAGTATTACCTAGTCTTCACTACTTGTCTACTGAAAGTTGGAAAGATGTTGACATATCACCAACTCTATCTTCTTTCCAGAAAGAACAGGTTACTTCAATCTTACGTTCTTTTACTGATGTCCTTACTGATGTCCCAGGACACACTGATATCATCGAACATGATATCATTCTGACAGACTTTCAACCCATTAAGTTGAAACCTTACCCTATTCCTATACATTTACAATGTCAGGTTAAAGAGGAACTAGAACAGATGGTGAAATTAAATGTCATTTCTCCATCTCATTCCCCTTATAGTTTTCCGATGGTTTTGATCCGGAAAAAAGACAAATCTATACGTATATGCATAGATTTTAGACGTCTAAATTCGGTCACCATCCACGACGCGGAACCACTACCCGTGTTGGAATCTTTATTAGATAGACTAGCTACAGCTACATTTTTTTTCTAAATTTGATCTATCTAAAGGCTATTTCCAAGTACCATTAACGGAACGATCCAAGCCTTATACTGCGTTCGCAACCCCATTAGGACTCTTTCAATTTAACTATATGTCTTTTGGTTTAGTTAACGCACCTGCGACCTTCGTTCGCATGATGAGACGACTCTTCTCTGACAGAGACGACCTTATTACTTACATCGACGACATTTGTCTGTTTCATCAATCATGGGATGAACATTTGAAGGGTATTCAATCCTTACTTACCACTCTACGTCGTCATAATTTATCTGCACGTCCATCTAAGACTAAGATTGGATTTCAGGAGATTTCATTTTTAGGTTATAAAGTAGGAGGAGGTTTTTTTGAAAACAGATGATACTACTATCTCTAGGATTCTAAACCTTGATATACCTAAGACCAAAAAACAGGTTAGAAGTATTCTAGGGCTCCTAAACTTTTATCGTAAGTTTATCCCTAATTTTGCAGAGTATACGTCTGTGTTGTCATCACTGGTGAAGAAGGAGTCACCAAATAGGTGTATTTATAGTCAGGATGTTCATGTGACTTTAAATAGATTAAAATGTCTGTTTTCCAAGTTGCCTATATTGAGATTGCCTGATCCTTCTAAACATTTTACTCTTACAGTAGACGCTTCCAAAACGTCCATTGGAGGTTCGCTTTTGCAAGAATGGAAGGGCTGTTTACATCCAACACTTTATGTTAGCAGGAAGCTAACGCCGACGGAGCAACGTTACTCGGTCATTGAGAGAGAGCTACTGGCTCTTGTGTTCTGCTTCTCTAAACTGCAACGCTACCTGCTTGGTGCAAGTTTCACACTCGAGACAGACCAGAGGGCACTGTCTTACCTGAAAACAGCGAGATTCAAGAATGCTAAAGCAGCGCGTGCCTCACTGGCCCTTCAACCCTATAATTACCAGATTAAACCCATCGCAGGAAAGTTGAACGTGATGGCCGATGTGCTATCCAGATGCATGAAGCATCCGCTATCGCCAGTTGTCTCCGCAAATGCTGCTTCAATCCAACTTTGATGCTCAATAATAACACTACTTCCTTTGGGACAAGTCAGGAATTATTTCGCAAAGGTAGCATCATGAACTAAGGCACATGCCTTCTTTTAACTCATATAGTGCATACTTCAGATATTACAACCACATTGCTTCGTCATGCACTTAAACCGGTTGAAAAACTAGAGACACTATGCCAAGCAACATGATGATGATGAATTACTGTTCATCCAAAATCAAGATATATATTCAAGCGTTCGTCATATGATGTCTAATGCAATTGCTCAAGAACAATACTTCGTTACTTCATACACGTTGTACAATGACTTTTGGCAGTATAACAATCCAAGTCGGTGCAATTCAGATACTTTGCTGCATTTTCCAAAACTTTTTGCACTAATTAACTGTCTCAAACGTTGTGTAAAAAGGGAAGTAACTAAAATTACTGACTACAAAGTTCAAAAAGGGACATAACCAAGAAATTACATTTCATCATATACGTATGAAATTCTCAAGTACAGAATGAACAATAGTATCTGTGCTGTATATGCTATTCCATGGAAGACAAACATCGACAACCAACATAGATGGAAAATGGATTTTCTTCAATGAACATTTTCTTTCCGCCATATATACTTAACTAAGGATCAATAACAATGTTGTGCGAACTATTGACTCACTGAAACTTTAATTCTTTTAAATACCTCTACAGGAAGAACTGTGTATGGTCTAACATGACCAGTTTTAATAACACTCGGAATATTACATTGGTTCATTAGTGTATTGTTATATAGGGTGAATTACACTCGTGCTTCCACTTAGATAACCGATATCTTTCATATGTGTAGATATTAAGTAATATATCTTCATATGACATCTCATTAACATTGTCATTCACCACATGACATTGCATACATACAAATGTTAATAATTATTTTGACATATTGTCACAGTCACCACTTATATTTTAACTTGTCTGCCTCATTTGTTCTATTCTGTCTTTGATTGCTTATTATGCATTTCATTTGATAGATAGGTAGACTTACATACCGACACGACTTAGGGCGTTTGTTGACATGGTATGCTGTGTGAGTGCCATGACTGACATATTGACTTTTCTTCACTGCCTTCTAATTAATATAGTTACCTCACATTTGTGTCAAAAGAGCGTCTGCTAACGATAATGGGTTTAGTTATGTTATTACTAAATACCACACCTTGTGTGTTAAATTGTCGATTATGGAGCACGCCTCTAGGTGCTATCATAATGATGACAGTTGAGTATTTGGATATTGTCATATGGTTTCTCCAGTGACCTTGTAAGATTGTATTATGAAAATAATGAAAAGTTCCTTTTCATTATTTTAATCCAGGGGGGGGGGGGGGGGGGGTAAATGATATGAGTAAATATCATATCATGTTTTGTATTCGATCACTTCCTGATATATATTGTTTACACACGGTATCCCGTGGTTGCAGGAAGTGACGTCTTGACTCCTGCTTTGAATTGACAGCAGACGTGAGTTTCGATTTGGGACAAGCTAGCGTCTCTAACCGGCAGTCTGCTTGTGTCGTTTGACCAGTATGCAAGGAATGTGTCCAGTAGGACCTGCTTTTAAAATGTGTTAATTGCCTTTGGGCATCTTTATATTTCACCTGCAAGATCGATTACCATCACTGCCTTATGCTTTCATCTAACAGTATAATGTCAGATTAGTCTTAGCAGTGTGTATGGAACTCTTGGGCACGTAAGTTGACTGTACCATTAAAATGGAGAGTATCAGTATCAAGGACAGTAGAGACATGTGCTAGTAAAAGCTACGATGTCATATCATACTCAAATGGAGTAATGTGTTAATAAATATTTGTGAATCGTGCCAAGAAGTTAGGCCTTATTAATGAGTACCTGAGGTGCGGGCCAGGGAGATTGTGTGTGACTGGCCAAACTTAAATACATACACTATAATTCCTCAAACGGAATATGCAAGGAGAACCCTGGAGGGTACTCAGCAGGCCACAGTAATACGGAGCGTCAAGCCTGAAGTCTAATGCACTCTTACCACAGGACGTCGGGAGGACAGTTCCTGGAATAATAAACATTCTTAAAATTTACCCGTACCAACGACTAAGGGAGTTAGAGCTGCAAGGCCATGCTCCTGAAAATGGAACTAGCCCCTCCACTTCCGACTCAGCTGCAAGCCAGGGGGCCTCCTCATCAGCCATGGGGTTCCATTTAGATTACTTTGTGGAAAAGGATGATGACATTGAGTCGTATTTAAGCAGATACGAAATATTAGCCACTACTTATGGGTTAGAAAGAGAAAAATGGGGTGTAAAGTTGTCTCAGGGTCTTCGGGGAACAGCTTATGAAGTGTTTTCAAAATGAGCAGGGATGACCAAGACAACTATGACATGTTGAAGCAGGCTCTTCTGTTAAGATACGAAAAGAACGGAGAGTTTTATAGAAAGAAATTTAGGAATGCCAGATGATACTCATTGAACAGATAAGAGAGTCCATGGCTCCAGACATGAGAAAATTTCTCATAGAACAGGGCGCGGAGAGGCTGGGTGAGATCATAAATGTCGCTGAGAGGTATCAGGCAGCCCAGGCAGAGGTAGCTGGTATCAAGAAAAAACCAGTAGATCAGTATAAGGCTCCTCAAAACCATAATAAATATGACAACAGAAATAAGCAGAACTTTGATAGGCTGTCGCAGAGTGAAGATAATTTGCCTATTTGAAATTTTCTATCCATCCTGTATATTGCTTTATTTTCTGTCTATCCTAAGTTTCTGGAAAAAAAATGTTTCTCAAGCACTTAACTCAGGTGAAGATACGGTCAGCCAGCGTTCAGGTCTGTTAGGATTTTCCAGACTCGTCTGTCTAGAAATTTATGGCCTGTTTTCTTCCTCATTGTTAAAACTTCTGAGCTCGGAAACCACAGCACGTACAAGTGACATTCAATATGCAAACTATTTTGGCTATCGTGGGAACGTTAAAAATGTAGCGGGTAAGTCGAAAATAATTCTTTCTTTCTTTCTTTAAGAAACTAGTTTTTAGACTTCACTTGGTGATAAGCATACGGGAAGAGATAGTCGCATTTCTTAGTCTTGTAAAGTAAAACTGTGCATAGGGAGACTTGAGTTAAACAAACCAAGTGCCCTCTAGTTTAACTTACAGAATATAAAAATTCCGGAGCGGGTATGTATTCGCTTTACCAGTATATAGGAAATTAGCTCAAATATATAGATATGAAATATATTACTATCATGCTGAAAGTCTAATGAAATATATTACTATCATGGTGAAAGTCTAAGTGTATTATAAAAACGGGTTTCCTTTATCATGTATGTATCAAAAATGCTTACGAAAATTCATTTATTTTCACTGCTTGTATTTTAAAGCGATGTTATGTTACAATGTTTGTATCATTCATAATTTCAATGATCATTTTACTTTTCAATGTTTGTAACATTAATGTATGAGCATATTATTATGAATGCTGGAAGGAATGAACGGTGGAAAGCACATGAGGATTCTCTAGCGGACCCTCATGTAACTTTGTCTGACAGGGGAGGAAGCAAGTCTTGTTATTGTGTATGTACCTGGACTGGCCCGCTAATTCATTCACAGCAGACAGGAATGTTTAAGAATGGACTGACCTATTTTAGGAACGAGACGCAATATCAACATGCCGACGCTGGACACTGCTTAAATTGTTTCTGTTGTAATCTGCATGTTGCAGCAGAAGAGTAGTTACACATGTATTTTTGTTTTGTCTAACAGATTTATGCAGTGCAAAGTCTTGTCTCGTATTGCTGAAAAGAGGTTACCTTTGGCCAGTGGCCATATAGTCCTCGTCCACCAGTCACAATAATTCCCTTCAATCATTTCAATTACTTCAATTACTGCAATTATTGCAACGATTCTCAACACCAGATATTACCCTTAACAACCATAACCCGTACCATACTCCACCCATTTTAATCCTCCATCCCACCTTTGGAAGCAAATTCGTTATCTGTGGATATCGCATCAACTGTGGATACGTTACACCTTTCTTGGATTTATAAAAATCGTGTTCAGATTATGTGCCCTTTGTGGATACCTTATTCGAACAGTGAAGTCGTTACCCCAACCTTGGATTTATAAAATCGTGTTCAGATTATGTGCCCTTTGTGGATACCTTATTCGAACAGTGAAGTTAATTTCAAGCATTGGATTACGATATATTTTTCCAAGAGACCCCCATTATATAAGTTGTTTCCAATATTCACACCAAAGGAACAAAGAAACAAACATTCATTTACACACAAACAGTATTTCACATATTTTCCAGCAAAAGCCTATCAGGCCTGCCGGGAACTTTACTAACACAATTCATTCATAATCCTTGTTTTCACTATTTGTGTAATAATTTTTTTCTTCTTTAAAAATCATCAAAATTGTTGTGAGTTTGTTTTCTCGTGATAATCTTTATTATTATTTGCTGTAAAATCCTTATTGATTTATTTACATTTCTAAATTGAATAAATTGAGTTAACCTCGACAGGATTGTTCGTTCAGTTCAGACTACCAAATCCTCAATCTAACTTTACTTCTTTACCCTACTATTTGTGAGTGACACAGTGTGTGCAAAAGAGTAATATTGTCGCCAGAGAAAACAAAAAGAGCTGTGTGTGTGGTTTTCTTGGTGAAGAACTCACTGACTCAACCTGTGCATTCTGCCTATCTCTCTTGCGCACAACTATCACACGTCCGTGTGCACTATTGTCCATCACGCCTATACAGCTGTCAAGCTTTACCTACTATTAATTATATTTTCATGCGACAATTATTGGGAATCTCGTCCTTGGATTCGAATTTCTGGATTCTTATTTCACAGTGACTACAGGGAATCTTGTCTTTAAATTGTTCTGCAGAAACTGTAAGGAATCTTGAACTATTAGTCTATACTGTGGACTATAATTTTATGACGCACTAGACAACGACACTTCTGGTAGTATCTGAACAGAACAATTATAATTTTAAAGTAACAGAACGTTGCTGTCACTAATATAATTCAGGGTTATTTAATTACGTTAAATAGTTAACTAAGGTAATTAAGTGGTACATTTAACAGGCAGTAGAGTGTCTATGTGTGAAAGATATTGAAGGGAATTGTTTATACTTGAGTATTACTCAAGTGATGAGACCTTAATTCAGCAGAAATAAGGAATTGTCAAAAATCCCATTATACTAACTTCCATTAATGAGTTACATTACGTCATAGAATTAATAGTACTCCCTGGGGCTTAGTAAATTGATTATCAGTTAGTTGTATTGGTTTGTTGTATTACAATACTTCATAGAAATATTAGTAATACCCAGAAACTAGTGTAACATACTGGGAGAGTGTAACAACCTGCACTGAAATATAGAAAATGACTGATTTACTAAAACTAAGGATGGGTCTTTTAAAATACACTAAAGAGGTTGGAATGAGTGAAGAAGAAGGTAATGCATTCATAGAGGCCGAAATAGAAAAACAAAGAGAAGAAAACGAAAGGATACGGGCTCATGAGTTCCGGCTCAAAGAACTAGAGGTTCAAAATCGTCCCGCTTCTCCCACTAACGCTTTATCACCTGACAACGCCTCTGCTGGTCTAGCACTGAACTCACCTGCAATGACTTTCCCAATGGACACATTTTGCGAGCGAAATGAACAAATTGATCTGTTCTTGGATAGATATGAGCAAACTGCTTCATCGTATGGCCTGCCCAAAAGCATGTGGAATCTTAAACTTTCTCAAGGATTAAGAGGGACGGCTTACGAAGTTTTTACAAAAATTAACCCCAGCAGAACAGAATGATTATGACGCTCTCAAGCGAGCACTGTTACGGCGTTTTCAGCTTACAGCCGACAATTACCGAAAGCGTTTTCGCCGATCTCACAAAGAAGGAGGAGAAACATTTGGCCAATTTGCTGCTAGGATTGAATCATATCTCGAGAAGTGGCGGGATTTGGGAAAATTCCCTAAGACTTACGAAGGATTACATGAACTCATCCTGGTAGAGCAAATCAAGGAAACAATGTCACCAGAGATGAGAAAGTTCCTAGTAGAGCACGGGGCAGACCGACTCGAACCAATCCTTATGTTAGCAGAAAGGTTTCAAAATGCTATAGCAGAGACTCAAACCTTCAAACGGAAACCTGCTGAACTTCAACCTAAACCAATCACCCAGCCCACCCAAAATCAGCGATCACAGGTAAACGCTCCAACGCAGGATACACGCAAAGACCGGTCAACTAACTCAAACATGAAAAATGAACAGGAAAACCCCCCTTACTTCACGAGGAGGGAGAGGAAATATTGTCATCATTGTAAACAGACCTCGCACAATACAAAAGAATGAAGAAATCGGCCCAGCCCTCACTTGGCGGCGTGTTTACAAGGAGACGCACCAGAACAGCGTCAAGACAGAACAAAATGTGGTAAACCAGAACGGAATTCTGTAACGGATCAGATTATCGCAAACGGGAAATGGTGCGCTGTCTTTATGACACAGGATTACAGTTCGACTGTATAATCGCTTCACATTTGGTCACACCCGAGCAGATAACCTCGGAGACAGTAGATCTGTGTGCAGCCGTGAAAGGAGACACTCCTATGACATTGAAAATAGCAGACGTTTATATTGATTCGAAATTTGTTAAAGGATGGATTCGAGCTGCCATTATGGAGAATCCAATCTATGACGTAATTCTTGGATGTCGCTATGTGTTCTTGGGGGAACCAAGAAAACCTCTGATAGCTGCAGCAGTAACTACAAGAGGTCAGGCGAGGACAGAGCAGGAACCAGGACCAGTGACAAACCTGCTACCACGGGAATTGAAGGATGCTCAACACAAGGATCAAACACTGGGACCATGTTTTAAGAAACTGCCACTTGCCAGTAACCCGCTGAAAAAGGGAAACTTTTATTCAAAATCGGGATTACTATACCGTAGGTCGGGCAACACTGGACAAGAACATAGCCAGTTGGTTGTTCCAACTACTTATTGGTCACAAATTTTAGAGATGGGACACGCTCTTCCTTTTAGCGGCCACATGGGACAAAATGCTACCATGCAAAGAATAGCAGCGCACTATTACTGGCCTGGGATGAACGGGGACATCATCCGATTTGTGAAATCCTGTGCGCAGTGCCAAAGGGTGGCACCAAGACACTGGACACCCCCTGCTCCATTGGGGGAAATGACTATTGTCGGTACTCCGTTCGAAAGAGTAGCTGTAGATATAGTAGGCCCACTCTTAAGAACAAAGCGGAGAAATTGCTGTATTTTGACCCTAGTCGACACCTGTACTATGTGGTCAGAAGCAGTGGCGCTCCATTTTTCTGATTCTGTGCATGTCGCAGAAGCGCTCGTGAGTATTTTCACAAGGCTCGGATTTCCACAGCAAATACTCACTGATAATGGATCGCTGTTTAGAGGACATCTGATGGAAGAAGTCTTTAAGATCTTCCGTACTCAGCATATTCACACCTCACCCTATAATCCTCAAGCAAACGGACAGGTAGAGAGATATAACGGGACCCTCATCACCATGCTGCGAAAATTAGCACAAGAAAGACCAGAAAACTGGGACTTATTCTTGCCAGCTGCCTTATTTGCCTATAGGGAAGTGCCGCATGCCTCCACTGGTCTACCTCCTGCAACATTATTATTTGGACGGCCAATAAAGGGACCCCTGGAAGCATTGCTTAGGCCTTTAACAGACCAGAAAGCAGACGAATCTATTGAATCTGCATCAAAATATGTGCAAGAACTGAAGGAAAGGTTAAAGATAGGTTGGGAATTAGCCAACACTAACCTCCGACAAGCTCGTGCCAAGCATGCAAAACGGTACAATAAGACTGCGAAGGAAAGAGTACTACAACCTGGAGAGAAAGTACTGCTGTTACTCCCAACAGGGAATAATAAACTTCAGATAGGATGGCAGGGACCATTTGAAGTACTCGAGAAAATCTCTCGAACAAACTACAAAATCTCCATACGAGGGAAGGAAAAGATTTATCATGTTAACTTACTTAAAAAGTACATGGAATGCCTCGCTGCTCCTCAAGCACATCTCCTGACTTTAGCGGTTGCAATGGAAGCGGATAATGACCCCCACGAATATGCTGAATACCCGCTAAAACAGGAAGAATCACACAGGGATGTGAAGCTCTGTGAAACATTAACTGAATTGCAACAGCATGATGTCAAACAACTGTTAGCCGAATATTCAGAAGTGCTCACCGATAAACCGGGACTAACCAACCTCTTGGAGTTTGATATAAAAGTATTAGATCCTAAGCCTTTCAGGACTAAGATTTACCCAGTCCCATACGCTAAAGCCAACGCTTTACGAGAAGAGATTGACAAGCTACTGCAAGATAACATAATCTCTGAATCGACATCCCCTTACAGTTCAAGTGTAGTGCTTCTACAGAAACCCAACGGGGAAACTCGGTTATGCATCGATTATAGGTTACTCAACACTGTAACAGAGTTCCAACCAGAACCATTACCGAGCCCTAATGAACTCTTTACAAAGCTGAGCAGTGCAACCATTTTCTCTAAAATAGACCTTAGTAAAGGCTATTACCAAATTCCGGTAAAGGAAGAGATTAGACCATTGCTCGCCTTTAGTACCAGTGACGGACATTACACGTTCAATGTAATGCCTTTTGGATTACATAATGCACCTGGAGCTTTTACCCGGATGATGAGAAAACTATTACACCCTTTACAAAGCAATACCATTCATAATTTTATGGATGATATTCTCATCGCAACGGCTACATTTGAAGAACATGAAGAAGCGTTAGCCCTGCTCCTCAGGCGGCTCAAGGAAACTGGTTTAACAGCACGCCCAAGCAAGTGTCTGATTGGATTCAGAGAACTTGAATTTTTAGGACATACGATCACTCATGGTTGCTTGTGACCAGTAGAGAAAAACGTTGACAAAATCCGAAATGCAAAGCGACCCGTAACGAAAAAGGACACTAGGTCGTTTTTGTCACTCTGTGGTTATTATCAACGGTTCATTGAGAACTTTAATAGTTTAACTGCACCATTGACTGACCTCACAAAGAAAGGTCGACCTGAAAAGGTAACATGGACGGTTCAATGTGAGAGCGCCTACACCACACTCAAAGAAAAGCTGACGACGAAGCCCATATTACGCCTCCCTGACCTCACCAAGACCTTTGTGGTACGAGCAGATGCCAGTAATCTTGGAATAGGATCAACGTTGCTTCAAGCTGATGAAACTTACCCCGAAATGCTTTTTCCCGTGGCCTATGCTAGTCGAAAATTGAACGCAGCAGAACGCAACTATTCAACCATTGAAAAAGAATGCTTGGCTCTAGTGGCGTTAGTAAAAAGGCACCACGAATTTCTTTATGGAGTCTCATTTGTCGTGCAAACGGATCACGCACCCCTCACGTTTCTAGCAGCTTGCACAAACCAAAATGCAAAAGTAATGCGATGGGCTATTTTGCTAAGTGTCTATTCCTTCAGGGTCGAGTACATCCCCGGTCCTGAAAATGTAGGAGCAGATTTTTTAAAGCAGACATTCAGTAGAGGAACTCGCTAGTAGTGCAGAAAATCATCTTTTAACGCAAGCAGATAAGAAAAAATCTGAGGGAACCTCGGAAGAAGGAACAGAGAAGGAATTAATGGACGACACTGGGAATGATACACACTAGCCAAATTATCATCTCTCTCTGATTTAGTTGGGCAACTAACTTAAGTTCGGGGTATCTGTCGCAGAGTGAAGATAATTTGCCTATTTGAAATTTTTTATCCATCCTGTATATTGCTTTATTTTCTGTCTATCCTAAGTTTCTGAAAAAAAAAAATGTTTCTCACGCACTTAACTCAGGTGAAGATACGGTCAACCAGCGTTCAGGTCTGTTAGGATTTTCCAGACTCGTCTGTCTAGAAATTTATGGCCTGTCTTCTTCCTCATTGTTAAAACTTCTGCGCTCGGAAACCACAGCACGTACAAGTGACATTCAATATGCAAACTATTTTGGCTATCGTGGGAACGTTAAAAATGTAGCGGGTAAATCGAAAATAATTCGTTCTTTCTTTCTTTAAGAAACTAGTTTTTAGACTTCACTTGGTGATAAGCATACGGGAAGAGATAGTCGCATTTCTTAGTCTTGTAAAGTAAAAATGTGCATAGGGAGACTTGAGTTAAACAAACCAAGTGCCCTCTAGTTTAACTTACAGAATATAAAAATTCCGGAGCGGGTATGTATTCGCTTTTCCAGTATATAGGAAATTAGCTCAAATATATAGATATGAAATATATTACTATCATGCTGAAAGTCTAATGAAATATATTACTATCATGGTGAAAGTCTAAGTGTATTATAAAAACGGGTTTCCTTTATCATGTATGTATCAAAAATGCTTACGAAAATTCATTTATTTTCAATGCTTGTATTTTAAAGCGATGTTATGTTACAATGTTTGTATCATTCATAATTTCAATGATCATTTTACTTTTCAATGTTTGTAACATTAATGTATGAGCATATTATTATGAATGCTGGAAGGAATGAACGGTGGAAAGCACATGAGGATTCTCTAGCGGACCCTCATGTAACTTTGTCTGACAGGGGAGGAAGCAAGTCTTGTTATTGTGTATGTACCTGGACTGGCCCGCTAATTCATTCACAGCAGACAGGAATGTTTAAGAATGGACTGACCTATTTTAGGAACGAGACGCATGCATGGATATCAACATGCCGACGCTGGACACTGCTTAAATTGTTTCTGTTGTAATCTGCATGTTGCAGCAGAAGAGTAGTTACACATGTATTTTTGTTTTGTCTAACAGATTTATGCAGTGCAAAGTCTTGTCTCGTATTGCTGAAAAGAGGTTACCTTTGGCCAGTGGCCATATAGTCCTCGTCCACCAGTCACAATAATTCCCTTCAATCATTTCAATTACTGCAATTACTGCAATTATTGCAACGATTCTCAACACCAGATATTACCATAACCCGTACCATACTCCACCCATTTTAATCCTCCATCCCACCTTTGGAAGCAAATTCGTTATCTGTGGATATCGCATCAACTGTGGATACGTTACACCTTTCTTGGATTTATAAAAATCGTGTTCAGATTATGTGCCCTTTGTGGATACCTTATTCGAACAGTGAAGTCGTTACCCCAACCTTGGATTTATAAAATCGTGTTCAGATTCTGTGCCCTTTGTGGATACCTTATTCGAACAGTGAAGTTAATTTCAAGCATTGGATTACGATATATTTTTCCAAGAGACCCCCAGGATATAAGTTGTTTCCAACATTCACACCAAAGGAACAAAGAAACAAACATTCATTTACACACAAACAGTATTTCACATATTTTCCAGCAAAAGCCTATCAGGCCTGCCGGGAACTTTACTAACACAATTCATTCATAATCCTTGTTTTCACTATTTGTGTAATAATTTTTTTCTTCTTTAAAAATCATCAAAATTGTTGTGAGTTTGTTTTCTCGTGATAATCTTTATTATTATTTGCTGTAAAATCCTTATTGATTTATTTACATTTCTAAATTGAATAAATTGAGTTAACCTCGACAGGATTGTTCGTTCAGTTCAGACTACCAAATCCTCAATCTAACTTTACTTCTTTACCCTACTATTTGTGAGTGACACAGTGTGTGCAAAAGAGTAATATTGTCGCCAGAGAAAACAAGAAGAGCTGTGTGTGTGGTTTTCTTAGTGAAGAACTCACTGACTCAGCCTGTGCATTCTGCCTATCTCTCTTGCGCACCACTATCACACGTCCGTGTGCACTATTGTCCATCACGCCTATACAGCTGTCAAGCTTTACCTACTATTAATTATATTTTCATGCGACATAGGCCTCGGAATGATTTTAAAAATAAAACCTCACATTTTATGTCAGAAAGAATGATGAAAGAAAACCTTTTCATCAAAGTAGATTATATTTTAGCCGGTGTAGGATGGACAACCATAACACCGAAAATTGTAGAAGGAAACCTGTAGTAATGGCCACGCTTCAGGTCAGGTCGACTCCTAGAAAAGAGGAGGAACCACCAAAAACAATGTCTCGTAAACAGCGGAGAAAGGCACAGGCTGAAGATAGGTCACTGATGCCGTGTTTTGAGAAACTCCAAAAACTCCATACCCCTCCTAGGAAATGAGACTTCTATTTGGACGATGGACTGCTTTGCAGGGCGGATAAAGCAGGATTATCCGGGTGTGGACAGGTAGTAGTGCCATCGAAATATAGGGCACGAGTTATGAGACAAACACATGTTCTAGATGGTGAACACCAGAAGATGGGTACCACATGCCAAAGAACATCTGTTGGATATTTCTGGCCCGGAGAAGTTGAAGACATAAGAAAATTTGTCGAGGACTGCAAACAGTGCCGCAAGAAAAATTCCACAGGGTGGAAAAATAATAACCAAATGCAAGAGAAGCATTATGGCAAACCTGGGCCAGAAAATAAAGAGGGAACACCCACACGTGGGAAAATGAATCAGGACCTAGACACGCCACGGGGAAAACTTAGGCCTGGAAAGAAAAATAATTAT
The DNA here is from genome assembly GCA_024509875.1 of Oreohelix idahoensis. NCBI lineage: Eukaryota > Metazoa > Mollusca > Gastropoda > Stylommatophora > Oreohelicidae > Oreohelix > Oreohelix idahoensis. The sequence goes on from JAMPIV010004764.1 coordinate 21,015, forward strand.
AATAATGTTGAACAAGGGGAATGGGAACCCTCTTTTCACAGACAGTCTTCACTCGAATGTTTTACAATGGCCACTATGCAGCGAATACAAAGAACTGTTATACCCTAGAATAATCCGACGATCCCTCGGTCGGACTTATGTAAACTGGAGGAAGATAAAAGAGAGAGAAGATCTCTCACAATGAACTCAAAGTGGGGAGAAAACCCCACGAAAAGAATCGGTAGTGGTAGATTCCTGTGTGATGACACAAGGAAGAAACGTCCGCAAAACAAAGCTTCTAATGTAAAGGACCTGACGGGTGCCATGAAAAATAAGTATGAAACATTAAAAGTCCACATGTAATTTGTTAAGGACCTGGACAGATGAGAAGGCAGAGGAGACTGTTACCTCATCTTATCAATATGTGAACGAACTGACCACTCGTTTAAAAACTAGTTGGAAACTGGCAAATGATAATTTGAGACAAGAAAGGAAAAAGCTTGCTGCTTACTATAATAAGAAAGCTAAGGATAGGGAACTTGCTGTAGGGGAGAAGGTACTTCTTCTATTGCCAGGCAGCAACAATAAACTTCAGATCGGATGGCAAGGGCCTTACACAGTTTTGGAATAGGTATCCAGAACAAATTATAAGATAGACAAAAAGGGAAAGGAAAAAGTCTATCATGTGAACCCTTTAAAGAAATATCTGGACAGATAAATCCAGGAAGGAACACACCTATTGGCCTTGTCTATTGCAACCGAAATGAAAAATGACCCTCTCTCCTCATTCGAATATCCACTGAAACCCAGTGAAACGTTTGCACAGGTGAAGATCAGTAATCACCTGACAAAAGGACAGAGGGAGAAGGTTCAACAGGTCCTTGAGAAACATACAGATGTGTTAACGGATAAACCGGGGCACACCAATTTGTTGGAATATGATATGAAACTACTAGACCCAGCACCTATCTGTATGAGGCCCTATTCTATTCCTTTCACTAAGGAAAAAGCTTTGAAAGAGGAGATTGATTATTTGTTACAAGAAGGGATTATTTCTCACAGTGAGTCTCTTGATTATTTGTTACAAGAAGGGATTATTTCTCACAGTGAGTCTCCTTATAGTTCCTGTGTGGTTTTGTTGCGGAAACCATCGGGAGAACATAGACTGTGCATAGATTACAGGAAACTGAATGCTGTCACAGAAGGTCAGGTGGATCCATTACCTGATACTACTCAACTATTTGCCAGGCTGAACAAGGCAAAATATTTTTCTAAGGTGGATCTTAGCAAAGGCTATTACCAAATTCCAGTAAAGCCTGAGGTTCGACCTTATTTAGCATTTAGCACCTCGGAAGGTCATTATGAGTTCAACATGTTACCGTTTGGGTTGAAAAATGCCCCGAGTGTGTTTTCAAGGATGATGCGAAAATTATTGGATCCCCTGAAAAATCCATGTATTTCGAATTTTATGGACGATATCCTCATTGCTACGGAAACATTTGAGGAACACGTTACCTCTTTGAATATGCTGCTTGATAGACTCAGAGAGGCTAACTTAACCGCTAGGCCAACAAAATGTTGAATTGGTTGTAAAGAGTTGGAATTCTTGGGACACACTGTACACCAGGGTAGCATGACCCCTGATCCCAAGAATCTGGAGAAACTAAAAAGAGCCCCTAGGCCACAAACAAAGGAAGATGTGCGATCTTTCGTGTCGTTGTGTGGTTTCTACCAAAAGTACATCAAAAATTTTAACTCTATATGTGCTCCTCTGACGGATTTAACTCGCAAAGGTCAACCAGATACAATAAATTGGTCAGCACAGTGTGAATTGGCTTACCAGGAGTTAAAAGAGAAACTTACAAGCAGGCCAGTATTGCAATTGCCTGACTTGAATCAAGAATTTATCGTGAGAAGTGACGCCAGCAATGTGGCTCTAGGCGCTACATTGTTGCAAAGGTCCTCCTCACAGGATGAGGAACTGAACCCAGTCGCTTTGCAAGCCGCAAGTTGAACAAGGCGGAAAAAAATTATTCAACAAGTGAAAAAGAATGTCTAGCTTTGATATGGGCGATAAAAGAATTCCAGATTTATTTATATGGCAGGACATTTGTGGTCCAAACGGATCATTCATCACTCGTATTCCTGTCACAGGCCAAGCATGAAAATTCCAGATTATTGAGATGATCCTTGTTATTGAAGCCATACTCATTTCTGATAGAATACATTCCCGGCCCTCGGAACGTAGGTGCAGACTTTTTGAGCAGACATCCTTATGATGAAGATCAGAAAAACGCGTAAGACTTCATTGAGCTAAGTTATCTCGCAGATTATAACTTGCTAATGATTGCATTTTTTAGGATGGGAGGTGTGTAGTAAAATCTGCGAGAATAATTGCTCATTTCAGTAAGATTTTAGTCATAAAATGATAATATATAAAACCAGCCCTATTGTGTCTGACTGTGATGCTCTCACACGTCCGCAACGGTTCCTTTTGTGCAGTGCTAAAGCCTATAGAACGATTCCACGGTAAAAATCTAACACGCGTTTTAGTTTCGGTTTCAAAAACGTACTACCAACATTTTACCAGATCTGCTGCATACACTTTGCAGCCAAGACTTATAATTAACAATTTTGAAGAAGTGTGCCGCAAAATAACTATCTGAATTAACGTATTCTGTCAACTTTAACGCTGATAATAAGTAGTAATCCTTACATTTTTTGGTAGTGTTACACGATACAATACAAATATTTAACGCCTATTCTTAACCCGTCATGCACAACCCCGCTTCGCCTGACACATTCCGCCATGCATATATACACGTTGCGACAAAGCCAAGAGAGGCAAAACACGCAGACAATTTTATTGCCTCCTCGCGGTAATGTTTCTGACGTCACAAAAGCAAGTTAGTTATTTGAAAAATACATGCTAGCGAGAGGGGAAGATGGCCGTCTTGTGTAAAATATTTATTTGACGATGACCGGTGACAAAATTGAAAATCTAAAACCATAATGAAACTGAACATAAAAAATATATGGTAGTATAGCTTAGAATTCACTGAGCAAGAATGTGTTTTAAATAATAGGATAGTCCCAGTATTACCCAAATGGTTGAGAAAATACTAAATGTCTACGGACGCACGACCAGACGGACTGTTGTTTCTGCTTGTTTTTTTCTTAACGTTAGTGGGGACACCGGCTTAGAAGAGAGGCATTGAGGAAATTCAAATTAGCTTGGGAAACAAGAGTATAGGAGGAGAGCGGAGCGGTAGGAAAATTGTTACCAAAAACTAACATCGTTTTGCATTGGCATAACTAAAGCGGACTGGCCAATCGACTACCAGACGCAGAGTATGTTTGGAATTATTTTGGTTTTTCAAAAACTGCATTTGAATTCTGGTAGTCGCAAGCATTCGATTGGCCAGTGCTACTAAATATTAGCAAAAAGCTTTCACTATTCATTGCCAGTTGAACTGTATTTTTGATTCAGATACGCTGAGAACAGCTGTGATAAATTTAAAAGTAAATTAAATAACTATATGAGTATTTCACAGTCTGGACGGAGCAGAGGAAACTGAGGCCATTTCTTTGCAAAGTCAGCGTCATTTGTTTATATTTCTTGATTTGTGGTAAGGATGCTTTAGGAATTTAATATGTTTAATCCCATTACCAAAGTTAGATACTGCTATTGGGAAAAAGTGAAGGACGTGCTGGGAGCAGACATTGTTGAGTCCTCACGTTGAAATGTATCTAACTAATGTATTTTGTCATGATTATGTTTGAATTTTATTGTATTAGAGCATATTAGTAAGCCTCTGTGTTCAATGAACACTGTTCAACATGCCTGAAGCATTTATATTTAAAAAGAAAAAGATGAGAAAAATATATAAAAGGAAATGTGGTTACCCCACATTATATTATTGAGGAAAACTACGTACACGTGCAGTGGCGTATCTGCTATAGGGACCTGAGGGGTGGTCACAGCAAGGTGGGAGTCATGAAAATTAGGGGATGAGTGCACCTGAAATGCACGCGAGGCTGACCCCATACCCACGTATGAAATTAAATAAAAGAATAAGTGATCAGATGTAAAAGGCCAGGCTGTCCTTTTGTTGCAGAGGTTTCGTTTCCTGTTGCCAGCTGGTGACAGGAAACCTGAGGAGTGACGATTACGCCAAGACGTCTCCTACACTTTACGTATGCTGTCAAGAGATAACAGCAGGAGCTTTGATGTGTGACGTGATATCGATATTTCTGCAACTACACAATATCTTATCTTTCAACAAGAAACCCCAGGTGATATGTTAAGGACCTGGGTACATTTGACAGTTTCGGTTTAAATAAACCTTGGTAATTCAAGTCATACTCAGAACTTTTGTGGGGTATGATGACATTACAGCCCCTCATACACAGTGACTCTCTCTCTTAGAAGAATAAATTTAAGCTGTGAACATTCAAATAGTAAATACATATAATAACATTGTAGTATTTGGGCAGATTGTCCACACAATTTTAGTTAATCTTTTATGTAAACTATCTTGTCCTCATTTTCAAAGACCTGTCCAAACGATATGACTGGACAGGCAAAATAAATTGTACAAAAAAAAAATTAATTTTAAAGAAAAACTTAACCACAGGTTTTATTCACTTCCTGATAGTAACTTAAAGTGTTTTGTGTTGTGTACCATCATTTCATTTCTCCTCTAGACACTAGGTACATCAGACACTAGAGCCAACACAGAGACCGTGTGAGATCTAGGGAGGTAGCGTTAGGTTCCCTGCACATAATTCATCATCATCATTTATAGAGTCAGGGGCCTACATGTGCTTGACCTCACACGGTTCATACATACACGGATTTCATTCTTTTTAGGATACCATCATAACCTCCCCAGCAAAATCTAACTTTGCTACAGAGTGAGTGAATAAATGAGTGAATGAATGAACGAGCAAGTGACTGAATAAGTTAATAAATAAATGAATGAGTGAGTCTGAATAAATAATGAATGAACTAATGAATAAGCGAATGAATGAATTAGTGAATGAGAATGTAATGAAAGAGTGAATGAATGAATAAAATAATGAGTAATGAATGAGTGAGTGAATGAATGAATGAATGCGTGAGTAATACATAAATGCGTGGATAAATGAATGAGTGAGTGATGAATGAAAGAGTGAATGAATTCGTGAGTAGAAATGAATGAATTAATGAGTGAGAAAATGAATGATTGGATGAATGAATGAAGGAAGGAATGAGTGATTAAATGAAAGAATGAGTGAGTCTGAATAAATGAATGAATAAGTGAATAAGTGAATGAGTCAGCAATGAATAAATGAGTGAAAGAATGAGTGAATAAATGAGTGAAAGAATGAGTGAATATTGGGAATATGGCGTTAGGCCCATATTTTCTTGACCATTGGCACACTAGGGGTGATGTGGTCAGCATTATTGAGTGAACGAATTAATCAGTTAATGAATGAATGATTGAGTGAATGAATAAATGGTGCATGAGTGTGTGGATGAATGCATGAATGAATGAGTGAATAAATGAAATGAACGAATGAATGAATAATAGAATGAATGAATGAAAGAAGAATTGAATGAATGAATGAACGAATGAATGAGTGAATGAATAAATAAATGAAGGAATGCATGAATGAATTAATGAATGAGTGAGTGAATGAGTGAATACATGAATGAGTGAGTGAATAAAACACATGAATGATTCAGTAATGAATGAATTAATTAATGAGTGAGTTAATGAATGAATGATTAAACACGTTTAATTTCATATAAAAGAAAAAAAACACTCGTGATGTGTGGAGAAGGTCAGTCAAAAAAGAAGGAACGATAAAGAAATGCACAAAGTGTACAGCGATGCTCTTGGAAAATGAAACCTTCGTGGTGCAAAAGCATACACCGTTATAATCAAATTACATTTCAGTTAATTAACAAAAACTTTTTCCAATGAACACAGAGCACTAAATTATATTCAACAACTGCTACTCGACCAATCTAAGCATTATTGAAAAATCTCTTGTTAAAACCTGCAGCATATAATTACACTCGTATGTTGGCTCCTCACATCTTTGCTAATCATTGTTGTTTACAATGAACATTTTCAAATCTAAGTTTTGGTCTCGGCTGACTGATGCTCATCTGGACGATTGTTCGCATGACTAACATCATCATAAACATGTAACAATGAAATGTTGACAAGTGACATGCAGTGCCAATTTTTTTTTTGAAGATCAATGTTTTAATCCTGAATATCTCTTATGTCTTACAATGTGTTTAATCGGCCCTTATATAAGTATTTTGTATATTTTCTTGTAAAAACGAACCTATTTTACAAGTAAGTCGTGACATTTGTTTGATGCCCACCACCCTTCTATTAAATCTAAACTGTGCTCGCGGTTAGAAACAATGTTGAGGACCCTTAGTATAGTTTACCGCCACCGCTGTAACTGGTCATTTACAGGAAGCCAGCACAAAGTATTCACATGCCCCTGCAGCGGTGTCTTCTGTCGCAATTTGTGTTATATGAAGAGGTTGCCACTGCCATCAATGGTACCTATACCTTGTAGCGGTATGGCAGCTTGCGTACCCTGACAATCCCCAGAGCTATGCCAGTGGGAGTTTTACTCCTGGTAGGTTCAACCAAGCTGGACTGGTCTGTGTGGGTAGGGGTCAGACAAAAGCTGGTACCCTGGTCCTCCAGGTTGGGGGTTTTAGCATAGGGCTGACACCCCTGTCTATGTAAAAAAAAAATCGCACGTTAAGGAAACAAAGCACCATTTCAACAATATACAAAGAAAGCAGCAAATCATGCTTGGGATTCCAGGAAAGGAAGAAGCAAGACTGGATAACACCAGAAACATTAAACACCATAACGATGAGAAAGGAAATGAAAAGAAAGAAAACAGAAGCGAAGTCCCCCAGGTTAAAGCAACTATATAGCGAACAGTACAGTCAGCTGGACAAGGAAGTTAAACGCCAAACCCGAGCCAACAAAAGGAATTTCCTAGACGATCTTGCAAGACAGGCAGAGGAGGCAGCACTGAGAAATGAACAAAGCACAGTATACAAAATAACTAAATTCATCAGCGGAAAACGAGGTGCAAACAATATTACATTAGTAAGAGATAAGCAAGGTAATCTCATCACGACAGCAGAGGGACAGGAAAAAAGATGGGCAGAGCACTTCAGAGAAATTCTGAACAAGGAACCACCAGAGACACAACTGAATGTTCCTGAAGCTGAAAACGATCTAGATGTGAATATAGACATTCCACGAAAAGAAGAAATCATCACAGCAATCAAAGGGTTAAAGAACGGCAAAGCTCCGGGCTATGATAACTTAAATGCAGAGCTTTTTAAGTCATAGACTGGGTGATGCGCCAGACAACAGAGGGCAGTCCAAGAGGAATAAGATGGACTACATTTTCTACACTGGAAGATCTGGAATATGCAGATGACATTGCACTACTAGCACATTCACATCAACACATCCAGGAAAAAACGGATAGACTTAACAAGTTTAGCCAGCAGGTGGGATTGAACATCAATTTAAAGAAGTCTGAGGTCATGACGCTCAATGTGAGCAACCCTGAGCCCATATCAGTAAGGAATCAGCAATTGGTACAGACAGATACCTTCACATACCTAGGAAGCATAGTAACACCAGACGGCGGGGCAGGCAAAGACATCAACATCAGAATGAATAAGGCAAGAACAGCCTTCTTTAGCCTAAACAACATCTGGAAGTCCTCCCAATACAGCACAAGCACAAAATTAAGATTATATCAGAGCTGTGTGCTTTCTGTGCTTCTCTATGGTGCGGAATGCTGGAGAGTTACAGAGAAGGAAATGTCGAAATTGTCCTCCTTTCACACAACATGCCTAAGAAAAATCCACCGAATCTTTTGGCCGAATACCATCACTAACCAAGATCTGCTTACTCGTAGCAAGCAAGAGGACATGCACACCATCATAGCTGGCAGACGCTGGAGCTGGGTTGGTCATGTCCTCAGAAGAGACCCCGATGCCATCACAAGAACAGCTATGCTTTGGACCCCTGAAGGAAAACGAAAGAGAGGCCGACCAAAAACAACCTGGCGGAGGACTGTGGAGGCTGAGATGCAGGGAATGAACCAGAGTTGGGGCACTGTACGAAGGATGGCCACCGACCGAGCAAAGTGGAATCAATTTGTTGTTGCCCTACAAGACGCCATTAGGCGTGTTGGCCACTGACTGCTTTGACGGTCGGTGGCTAAGGATCAAAGAAGAAGAAGAAGAAGAAGAGGTTGCCATCCTTATGCGCAGCCTCCTATCAGTCGCCCTGTGCGATTTAACTGGAAAAATATACAACTCCACTTAAGGCCGCATCGGATAGTTTATTTTTTTTTTTTAAACCAGTTAAAAGACGAGAACAGTTGACACACATTTAATATACACGCTGGAATGCTGGGGAGAAAACCACACAACTAGTGGCTACTGTTCCGTCTAATTTTTAATGGTCTGTGTACGGCATAATGTTAAGCTGTACATTTGTGTCCTCAGTGACACAACTGTGCGTGCTAAACATAAAATTCTAAACCTGAAGTTAATTTGTGTTAATATAGTGCATTCTTGTAGCTACTACCGTGTTTGCTTGTTTTAATAGAGAATGTGAGTTACTTTGTTAGTACGGTTTTGTTGTTTTGTTTGTTTGGTTGGGACCCAAAGATGCAGCAATAGAGAATGCAGTCAGCGACCCATAGCTAGCCTGCTTGCGTCAGGGTCAGCGAACCAGAGCTGACCAAGACCCTACTCCACCTCCGAGTGGTGGTCCTGAAAACAGGCAGCAACACTGCAGTCTGGCTGAGAGAGTAGGGATCGAAGTGGGAAAGCAAACCTGGTCCCAAAAATGCTGTGCTGAAGTCAGATGTGTCGGCCGAAATCTGCAGATATCGCAGCTTTGCTGTAAACGGACACAACGCAACCAACGTCCTTTTCAGGACGAACGAGGAAGAAGAAGAAGAAGAAGAAGTTTGTTTGGTTGTTTGTTTGTTTGTTTTTTTATGTAGTTTTATTTTTTTTTATGCAGATAGCCAAAAAAGTTTTGAGAATATTGGTTTAATTTTTATGTGAGGCATTCTAGCATGCAAATAAATAATACTACGATTGTTTTTTTTTTAAATTATTTATTATCTAAATTGTTTCTTAAGTGCGAAGTTTTCATAACTTGTGTGTACGCAATCGTACGCACAGCCTAGAGAGAACCTGCTAAGCCTACGCGGTTGAAATAACCAACAGTGGACCATGATCATCGATGGCATCCCAGTAAGTCGCCAATATCGTTAAGGTTAGGATTAAGGGTAGGGTTTAAGATTAAGTTTAGGATATTTAAGCCTAACCCTAACCCTTACCCATTTTTACGGCGTCTCTGAATTATTTTGTTAAGGACGTATCGAACAGACGGGCCACTACTTATTCGTGTCAACCACCGAAGATTAACCCTTAATCCTACCGCTAAACTGCTAAGCGTAATTATATTTATTGCGTGTTTTCTTGTTGATAATCAGGGGTTGGCAACCCACGAGCTTTAAGTATCTACTTTAGTAACCACTGATGCCTTTAAAGTTCTACCATATGCATATATATGTGTGTGTGTTCGTGTGTGTAATTTTAAGCGGATTGATGAGGGGAAGGAATGATGAACCTTACAAAGAAAAGATCGATTCCTATTTCATGCAGCTCAGAGATCTATTAATAGCCAGCTCGAGAGTTTATATTGGTAATGCGGAAACAGTGTCTTAGATTCCCGGGACACCGCAACTGTAAATGCCGGCGGGAGAAGTCTGGTTCAAATTTCCCTAGTTCAAAAAGTCTGACTCCTTCCCTCCCAAATCGCCTAATGGTCTACCAAATCATTCATTGCGATCTACTGGTAGATCGGGATCGACTGGGTGCCAACCCCTGTTATAAATCATTCACGGCTACAAATCTCAGAACAATAACCGCTCACGCAGTTATAACCATATCCCTTATAATAACAGACCCTTCAGTCATAACTGACTGAGAATGCGCCCCTGAGGTGACTTCCGTTAGCAGCTTTTTTGTCCTCGTTTTCCTTTCGACATTTTCCCCTCTCTTCTGCGTCCCATGAGTGCTTTATTTTGCCCAATCTGAGGTGGTGCCGTAGACAGCATCCCCACATGGTGCGATCGGCAGCCTCATCCTCCCAGGTTGCTGGATTTATGCCCAGTGCCCTAATGTCTCTCTTGCAAGCATTTTGAACCCCAGCGAGTCGCCCAACTGTTCTTTTACCATCTGCCAGTAAATGTTGTTCGTAGAAGATATCTTTCAGGTTGCGACCATCTTCCATGCGGTGGACATGGCCAAGCCAGCATAGTCTGCGCCGTCAGCAGTGTATATACACGCTTTGAAGGCCAGCACGTGACAACACCTCGACATTTGTCACTTTGTCCTTCCACGAAATACCAAGGATGTGGCGTAGAAACCGTAGATGGAAGGTATTAAGCCTTCTTTCTTGCTTAGCATAGGCTGCCATATAGAAGTGTGCTGGTGACGCTGGCGTTACATAACCCAGCTTTGGTTTTCGTTGTGAGTTTGGAGTTTCCCCAAACAAGCGTTGTGAGGCTGGCAAAGTTTCAGTTGTTTTCGAGTGTGCATTCAATGAGGTTGATTTTGCTCAGTGTTAGTGTGCTATGTGTTACAGTGATAAATAAGGTTTTTAAACGTTTTATGAAAATTAGTATGAATACTTCAGCCTCCATTCATTACTAAATAATACATTTTATTGTAGGGTTTATTCAAACCGTTTTAATATTCAAATAGATATAATGTCCGATAAAAGAAAAAAAAACTATCAGGTGCCGAATATCGGAAACGGAAACTGGAACAAGAACGCGATATTCAAAAACATAGTGGGGCTTTACATAAATATCTAAAAACTGAAACAGCTGATGTAGGACAGAAGAAAATAAGCAAATGTACCGAAGCAAATGATTCTGAGCTCATGGCAAGTACTTCTAACTCGGACCCCAGTAACGTAGATATTACTAACAATGTCGAAAATGAGACTGATTTGACCGTTTTCAATTCCAGAGATTTAAGTGATGAACTTGAGAGGTACACTGATCCGGCAAGATGGAATCCTTCTTTAAGCGATACCGAAAGACTGGAAATCGTTAAAAAAGGCCTGCCAGGGAGACCAAAAAATGAGTTCGTTTTTCCGCGCAGCTCTAATGGTCAGAAATTGTCACTAAATTTGTACACTAGGGAGCTAAGCAATGGAGAAACATATAATCGATCATGGTTAGTGTATTCAAAAGAAAAAGATTCTGTATTTTTTTTCTGCTGTAAGTTGTTTTCCTGTAATAAAATGTCACTCACTACTGATGGCTATAATGATTGGGGTCATTTGTATATGTATCTTAATGAACATGAAAAATCTAAAAACCACTTGGAGTCCCATACAAAGTGGATTGAATTATCGTCCAGGCTTAAATCAGTACAGACAATTGATTCAATGCAACAAAAGTTATTAAATTCAGAAGTTCGACACTGGAGGAGCATAACAGAACGCCTAATTGCTATTGTCCAGTTCTTGAGCCAACAATGCTTGCCATTTCGTGGAACATCTGATAAATTATATGACCCTAACAATGGAAATTTTTTAAAGCTTGTTGAACTGATTGCCAGATTTTATAGTGTTATGTGTGAACATTTAATGAGAGTAGCTCGTGGATCGACCCAACATTACCTTGGAAAAACATTCAAAATGAATTGATTGCTCTTCTCTCTGGAACCATAAAAAAGAAATAATTTATATTGTGGAAAAAGCTAAATATTATAGCATAGTTGCAGACTGTACTCCCGATGTAAGTCACATTGAACAATTAACACTAATTGTAAGATTTGTTAATCCGAATCCAAATGATATCAACATCCATGAGCATTTTCTTGGTTTCATTGCTGTAGACGCCACTACAGGCTCAGCGTTAACCGAATGCATTCTAAGAAAATTGTGGATCAAATATGAAAGGAAAACATTCAGGAGTTCAACAACGTATTAGGGACTTGAACCCGAGAGCTTTTTATATCCCTTGCTGTTCTCATTCTCTCAACTTGGTGGTCAATGATGCCGCGATGTCATCTAGAGAAGGGGTTTTATTTTTTTAAACGGATCAGAAATTGTATGTTTTTTTCTCAGCGTCAACACTGCGTTGGGGAATCCTTAAGAAACATATTACAACTCTAACGCCCAAGCCACTAAGTACAACTGGCTGGGAATCTAGAATCGAGGCCATTCGTCCTTCAAGATATTATATTGAGGAATTTTATGATGCATTGATAGAAATTGCTGATGACGAGTCAGTAGACAAAATGGCGAGACATGAAGCTGAAACCCTTGCCCTAAAACTCAGAGATTTTACATTTTTATGTTGTCTGGTTATATGGCACTATGTTTTAAACGAAATTAATGTTGCTAGTAAACTGTTGCAAAGCATAAAAATGGAATTGACTAGTGCCATAACAACTTTGAGAAATGTTCTCCAAAGCCTTAAGAATCTCACAAATGATGAATCATTTCAACATTTTCTTGTTGATGCTACAACATTAGCAGAGAAAGTTGAAGCTGTTCCTGATTTGATACCAACGTTTGAATGTACTAGAGTGCGTCGGCAGAAAAAGCAACACAACTATGAAGCAAGAGATGAACCTATTTTGGATCTCAAAACTAAATTCAAAATTGAATTTTTCTTTTTTATTATTGATGTTGCAACTAATTCTATTGAAGAAAGGTTCGAGTAATTGGAACATCACAGTTCACATTTTTCCTTTTTATATAACATCCCTAAATTGAAATCTGAGACGACAAATGAGCTCTTAAACAAATGCAAAAACCTAGAAGGCGTTTTAACACATCAAGAAAATAGAGACATTGATGCCATTGAGCTATGTGATGAACTGAAAGTAGTATCCAAATTAGTACCAGAAAATACACCGCCAATTGAAGTTCTTCGTTATATTATTGAAAATAACACTGCTCCTAATGTCGCTATAGCCTTAAGAATATTACTTACTTTGCCTGTAACGGTAGCAAGTGGTGAGCGTAGTTTTTCAAAACTGAAGCTTATTAAAACTTATTTACGCTCAACAATGGCCGAAACTAGATTGGAAGGACTTGCCATGATTTCAATTGAACATGAAAATCGGTCAAAAATTAGACTACGCAGACTTTATTTCAGCTTTTGCAAATATGAAAGCAAGAAAAGTGTCTTTTTAAGTAGTACTCGTACATACTTCAAACAATATAAATTCAAATAATGTGAAAATAGTGCTAAAAACTATAACATGTACATACTATAGTTAAATGTTTGTGACTCAACAGTTCATCGTTCAACATGAGAAGAGCATTCCCCTATATGTAAGTAATGTAACTACATTTATTTTATATAATTGTCTTTAATAAAGTCAATGGTTTATTTTATGACTATACAGTATTTTCATCAATTTATCAATACATTGTTATTAATGGTACTATTTAAAATTAGGCTAATGGTCATGAAATTAATGTTGAAGCTTGTTTAACATAATGGTTTTACAAATTTCAAACATTAATTTGAGGTTTGGCTGGGGCGGCAAGGTATGGTATTGCACGGGGCGGCAAAATTCCTAGGGCCGGCCCTGTGCACCATTGCCTATTCATAGTTATCGATAGTTATAACTGGTACAACATCGACATACTGACCCAGCACACTTGTTCCCTTTAGACTTATTGTAAGGCCAAAGTTCTTGCATGCTTGGGTGAAGCGATTCATCAAGCTCTGAAGGTCCGGCTTGACTTTGAGTGACAACTGCAACGTCATCGGAGAATAACAAGTCACTTATAGTGACCCTACGTGTTTTTGTATTTATCCCTTACCCTGTTTGTTTCGAGCGTCTCGGCGAATAATCATTGACACAGAACAGATAATTGGGAAAGTTATGAATCGCAAGTTGGTCTATTTATCTATTCGGAACTATGCGAAATTGCGGTGTGTAGGCATTATTCTAATTTCGGTTGAAATGAAGAACAGTGGGCGCCATACTCTGCCATCAATGGTACCTATACCTTGTAGCGGTATGGCAGCTTGCGTACCCTGACAATCCCCAGAGTTATGCCAGTGGGAGTTTTACTCCTGGTAGGTTCAACCAAGCTGGACTGGTCTGTGTGGGCAGGGGTCAGACAAAAGCTGGTACCCTGGTCCTCCAGGTTGGGGGTTTTAGCATAGGGCTGACACCCCTGTCTATGTAAAAAAAATCGCACGTTACGGAAACAACAATAAATGGAAAAACTTTGCTGCGGGATGGACATTCGGAGTCTGTGGCTCGTATGACTGTCAGTGGTGAAAGCCGAAAGGAAGCCACTGACATGAAAACGGATGTCCTGACCGCAAAACAGGATACAAGAATAGGTTTTTGGAATGTCAGGACAATGTACGAGACAGGTAAACTAAGACAGGTCACGGCAGAAATGAGAAACTATAGGTTACACATTCTAGGGATAAGCGAGAGCAGATGGACAGGGGCAAGAAAAGTTAAAACAGCAACAGGAGAAACAGTACTTTACTCTGGAAGAGAGGATGGACAGCACAATGAAGGCGTAGCCATTATTCTACAGAAAGGAATAGAAAGGACATTACTGGAATGGAAACCCATCAACAACAGACTGATAAGATTAAGATTGAGAGGGAGATTCACCAACACTACAATAATACAATGTTACGCACCAACGAATGATAGCGATGAGGAGGTCAAGGATGAATTCTATCAACAACTGCAGAAAGAAATGGAAGACCCACCTAGATACGATTTTGTTATAGTAATGGGAGACCTCAATGCGAAAGTTGGTACACACAATACATATAATGAAAGAACAATGGGGAAATGCGGCAGCGGAAGAGCAAATAAAAATGGGGATAAACTAATAAGTTTCTGTAGCATTAACAAACTGGTCATTGGAGGAACATTCTTCCCACATAAAGAAATTCACAAATTAACATGGGAATCACCAAATGGTCGGGACAGAAACCAGATAGACCACATCATGGTTAACGGTAGATGGAGACATGCATTACAAGACGTGAAGGTAAGAAAAGGTGCAGATGTGGGAAGTGATCACCATTTAGTAGTAGCAAAACTGAAAGTGAAACTAAGAAGGGCTGCACCAACTGTAACTACACAGAAAAGGTTTGACATCAGCAAATTGAAGGACCCCCCCCCTTACCAGAAAAGCTTTTGCGGACGACATAAAGAAACGATATCAATTTGCCAAAAGTCAGGAAAAGACATTGACTGATGATATAGACCAGAATTTCAACACCATTTCAACAATATACAAAGAAAGCAGCAAATCATGCTTGGGATTCCAGGAAAGGAAGAAGCAAGACTGGATAACACCAGAAACATTAAACACCATAACGATGAGAAAAGAAATGAAAAGAAAGAAAACAGAAGCGAAGTCCCCCAGGTTAAAGCAACTATATAGCGAACAGTACAGTCAGCTGGACAAGGAAGTTAAACGCCAAATCCGAGCCAACAAAAGGAATTTCCTAGACGATCTTGCAAGACAGGCAGAGGAGGCAGCACTGAGAAATGAACGAAGCACAGTATACAAAATAACTAAATTCATCAGCGGAAAACGAGGTGCAAACAATATTACATTAGTAAGAGATAAGCAAGGTAATCTCATCACGACAGCAGAGGGACAGGAAACAAGATGGGCAGAGCACTTCAGAGAAATTCTGAACAAGGAACCACCAGAGACACAACTGAATGTTCCTGAAGCTGAAAACGATCTAGATGTGAATACAGACATTCCACGAAAAGAAGAAATCATCACAGCAATCAAAGGGTTAAAGAACGGCAAAGCTCCGGGCCATGACAACTTAAATGCAGAGCTATTTAAGACAGACCCTGAGCTAGCAGCAGAACTATTAGAACCACTATTTGCACAAGTCTGGAAAACGGGGACAACACCATCAGAGTGGAATAAAGGAATAATTGTCAAGTTGCCCAAGAAGGGAGATCTTGCAGACTGCAATAATTGGAGAGGAATCACTCTTCTCTCAGTTCCCAGCAAAATACTAGGCAGGATAATTATACAGAGAATTTAAAAGGCAGTAGACCACAAACTGAGGAAGGAACAAGCAGGATTTAGAAAGAATAGAAGATGTGTAGATCATATATTCAATCTCAGGAACATTATAGAGCAGTGCTCAGAATGGCAAAGACAGCTTTACATTAATTTCGTTGATTTTGAAAAGGCTTTTGACAGCATACATAGGGACAGTTTATGGAAAATACTGAGGGCTTATGAAATTCCAATCTGCATAGTGTCAATCATAAAAAGCCTCTATGCCAACTTTACGTGTAGTGTTGGGCAAAGCAACCTAACCTTTGAGGTGAAGACAGGAGTACGACAGGGATGCCCCTTGTCAACCACTCTATTTTTAACAGTCATAGACTGGGTGATGCGCCAGATAACAGAGGGCAGTCCAAGAGGAATAAGATGGACTACATTTTCTACACTGGAAGATCTGGAGTATGCAGATGACATTGCACTACTAGCACATTCACATCAACACATCCAGGAAAAAACGGATAGACTTAACAAGTTTAGCCAGCAGGGGGGCTTGAACATCAATTTAAAGAAGTCTGAGGTCATGACGCTCAATGTGAGCAACTTCTTCTTCTTCTTCCGTCCTTAGCCAAAGACCGACCAAGCAGTCAGTGGCCATTACGCCTTGCGGCGTCTTAGGGCAACAAGAAATTATCCGTTGTTCCGTTACGCCTAAAGGCGTTTATTGGTACAACAGAATTATTAATTGTTGTTTCCGTAATCAATGTGACAAGCAAGCGGTTGATCAATCCGCTGTGAATGTGAGCAACCCTGAGCCCATATCAGTAAGGAATCAGCAATTGGTACAGACAGATACCTTCACATACCTAGGAAGCATAGTAACACCAGACGGCGGGGCAGGCAAAGACATCAACATCAGAATGAATAAGGCAAGAACAGCCTTCTTCAGCCTAAACAACATCTGGAAGTCCTCCCAATACAGCACAAGCACAAAATTAAGATTATATCAGAGCTGTGTGTTTTCTGTGCTTCTCTATGGTGCAGAATGCTGGAGAGTTACAGAGAAGGAAATGTCAAAATTGTCCTCCTTTCACACAACATGCCTAAGAAAAATTCACCGAATCTTTTTGCCGAATACCATCACTAACCAAGATCTGCTTACTCGTAGCAAGCAAGAGGACATGCACACCATCATAGCTGGCAGACGCTGGAGCTGGGTTGGTCATGTCCTCAGAAGAGACCCCGATGCCATCACAAGAACAGCTATGCTTTGGACCCCTGAAGGAAAATGAAACAGAGGCCGACCAAAAACAACCTGGCGGAGGACTGTGGAGGCTGAGATGCAGGGAATGAACCAGAGTTGGGGCACTGTACGAAGGATGGCCACCGACCGAGCAAAGTGGAATCAATTTGTTGTTGCCCTACAAGACGCCACTAGGCGTGATGGCCACTGATTGCTTTGACGGTCAGCGGCTAAGGATCAAAGAAGAAGAAGAAAAAGGGCGCCATACTAGGATGGCATCAAAGAACACGTCCCACTGATATTCATATTCATTTCAACTCTAATAATTTCAATCTCGTAGACAAGTCGTCTTTTATGCCATGTAGCTATCGATACGTCCGACGTAGCAATAATCCGTTTTAGAGCTTTCTAAAAAGTAATAACGTCCGATAAACTTTGAGGCCGTATCTATAACCAAATTGGTGACATGCTGGGCGTTTGTCTACTAAACCTGTTTTCAATCCCAGTATTCTGATTCAACCGTTTCTGTTTTAAAATGATGACTAAAAACGGTAACTCCTCTAAAATTCGCTAGGATCTCTGATAACTCACAGACAAAATAGAACTAAAGCTCCCTTAAGCATGTCGTACACAGCAACTAATATGAGGATAAGCGTGAGACTGGCAACATGTAACAGTGGCTACAATGAAAATATGGGCCGCCTCTTCGATATGGCCTCAAAAACAAACACAAAATACAGGATTCAGAGACGCAGTAAAAAAGGATAAGCGTTAGGAATCCTACATATAACCCTAAACTTAAGCTCCGCCTTAACGGCATGAGCGACTTATTTGGATTGCGTCGAAGAAGACGACCCACTGTTCACCATTTCAACCCTGGCAACGTTATAATATAAAATTCATTTCTACATGAACCAAAGATGTAAGAGTGGGAGGCTGCTTGGCTCTTTTTTTTTTTTTTTTTTTTTTTTTATCTTTTTTTAATTTAAAAAAAAGAAAGATTTTTAAAAGTAGTACTGATACAAACATCTATAGCCATATTGCAGAACACACAGACAAATAACAATATTCGTGCAACAAATCTATCTAGCTATTAACATTTCCCCATCACTTACAACAAACAACAAAAACGACATACACACATATAAATATATTTCAGCACCAACGAAAATATGCGGGTGCAAATTTGCTATCACATTTCACGGAACGAAAAAACATTCCTAGTGAAAACTGAAACATCATCAGTTCAGTGTATGTCTAAATAATGATTTACAACTGCTTTTTTTCCAGACTCTCTGCTTTCATTTTGGCACAGACTTCAGACAGCAACATTGATACTGTGTTCGAAAGATGAGAATGGAATTATAAGTGGTGGGGATAGACATGTCTGAGAACATTGTCTGCGAACACACGCTGTGTTGTGCTGAAATTTTGTTTGCCTAGAAGGATATTACCCCTCCAGGACATCTGTGTAATCGAAGAAGCAAATTTAACTGTAATTTTTTTTTTTCTAACGCTTTCGTTTCAGGTTGCCTTATACTTGTAGTCTTGCAATTTGTTTGTTTATCTGTTTGCTCCTGGGAGATAATGGGAATAGTTGACATACAAATTGAACTTCCTTGTTGTTGCAAACAATGACCAACGAAATCGGAAGCAATTGTTTGACCCTTGACATCTGGATCAAATAAAGTTTCACTTCTTGTTGTCATCTTTTACCTTTACCTCCCCGTTATTTTGTTCCCACCGACGTCGATGGTTTATTCTACTTCTTCTTTCCCGCCTGTTCTTCAAATATTCCTCCCCTTTCTTATTCTTCTCCACTGTTTCTCTCTGGCAAGAAGTGTCTTCTTGTTAATCACTTAGTGATCAAAGTATTCTTTGTTGTGTATCGTCTTCGATTTTGTTACAGTGTTCAGTTTCTTTTTCTTCTCATCTTCATCACTTTCCCTTTTTTTTCTTTTTTTATTACTACCGCTTCTATTTTCAAAGTTCTGAATCTTGGAACTATTTCCTATAGGTAAAGTCTTCTTACTACTTCCCTGTCTACTGAAAGTCTTTCTACTATACTTCTATCTACAGAATGTCTTCTTACTACTTCCCTGTCTACTGAAAGTCATCATACTATTACTCTATTTACTGAATGTCTTCTTACTACTTCCCTGACTATTGGCGCAGATTGCTTGCAAGAAGATCAACCGCAGTGGGGGTGGGTTTATGCTCTATAAGGAACAACAATAAAAATGAATGAATGAAAGACACGTAATGTGTGAAAACAGACTAAAGCAAACTCACCTTAAAGTGGACAGCTCAGTTATCAAAATGGCGTAGCCTTGCTGCTGATCACCTGGACAGTTGGATCATATAATGTTACAACTATGAAGATATTTCACTACGGTTTGTCACAACTCCTCAACAAACAGGACACAAGTGTTGACCCTTAGTCCGTGATTGAAGCTTGTAGGGCTGCAAATGTGTGTAACTAAGTTTTTTTTTTTTAAGTCTTTTTTTTCTCGTGATTAAAGTTAGATGTACTAGTGGCTACACACAGCAAGATATCTTAAACATCACGTGAGACAGAATCACTGAACCATGACCTGGCTTTCACACCCTGACAGAGTGAGTACTACTCAAGCTGTTTTCCTAGAGTATTTCTATTGTCAACAAATGTCCATCAGATTATAACGTAAGTCAGTGTTTTTCTTTATTTCTTTCGTTCCTTCTTTATTTATTTCTTTCCTTCTTTCTTTTTTTCTTCCTTTGCTCCGTGTCTTTGATCTTTCTTACTTGATTTTATTCTTTCCTTTACTTCTTCCTGTCTTTCTTTGTTCACTCTTTCTTTCTTCTTCCTTTCCTTTAGGCCTTTGGCATTTCTTACTTTCTTTTATTTTTTTAATTGTCTTATCTTTTTTGTTCTCTCTTTCTTTTTCCGTCTTTTTCCTTTTTTCTGTCTTTCTTTCTTCCGCCAGCAATCTGCAAACATTAACGATGAGGAATTTTGGCCAGTTCTTGTCGTCGATCGCACGAATATCAATAATAAATCATCAGCAACTGGATTCTGCTGTTCTTCCTGATTTCATTCAATCAAGGTTAAACGAAGCCTACCTTCCTGATTTCATTCAATCAAGGTTAAACGAAGCCTACCTTCCTGATTTCATTCAATCAAGGTTAAACGAAGCCCACCTTCCTGAATTACCGTTACTGTCAAGCTCGGAGGTGTCAACTTTAATTAAATCATTATCTCAGAAGAAACCGTGCGGTGAAAATGGAATATCTTTGAGGATACTTCAGCTTGCGGAGCCTGTTGTATGCGACTCACTCACTTACATTTACAATCTGTGCCTCACTCAGAAAGAGTTTCCTCAACAACTGATAACAGGCTTAGTGGTACCAGTACCTAAAAAGGTGATATTAATCTAGTCTCTTTTACAGCATCACCTGGACATTGTACAAATCTGGTGTACTATTAACATTATGTCCATTAATAAAAACAAAACTCAGCCTTTAATTATATCAACCAGCCAGAAGATTCTGCACTGTCAACCAAATACGTTATTACTATCTCTAGACGGAGAACGCAAGTTACGGACCATAGCCTGTTGGGTGTGATCATCGACTAGTCTATGAGCTGGAAGTCACATTTCTATTTCACAGTCAACAAGATCTCACAGAAATTGTTTCAACTCTCAAAAAATCAAACATTTTTTATGTGCGCACTCAAGACTTATATTCTATTGTGCACATATTCAAAGTCACCTTTCTTATTGCTCAAATATATGGAGTCGCTGTAGTTATTTCGTTTTTGAAACGTCTAGAGTCCCTACAGAAAAGAGCATTACAACTTGTTTGCTTGAATGATAACATTCCCAGTGCTCAGCTATTTTCACAGCTCAGTATTCTTCCTCTTAAAAAATTTTT
Organism: Oreohelix idahoensis; assembly: GCA_024509875.1. Taxonomy (NCBI): domain Eukaryota; kingdom Metazoa; phylum Mollusca; class Gastropoda; order Stylommatophora; family Oreohelicidae; genus Oreohelix; species Oreohelix idahoensis. The sequence goes on from JAMPIV010004764.1 coordinate 42,288, forward strand.
CCTCTTCCAAGATCTCCTGTTTGTGCATCAGATTCTACATGGCAGAGCACCTTCATACTTGCAAACGTTCTTTCGCTATAAATACTGCTCATATTTTATACGTGGCGACCTACTTCTGGACCTTGCAAAACCTGGAACTGACCTCTCCCGAAGTTGTTTTAGTTATGCAGGCTTTACCCAAGTCTGTCAAAATTAATAAGTACACTACATTCAAAAGACATCTGCATTCACAAGTCATGAAGTCTTGTACACACATTTAACGACAATTCTGTTTCAGTTATTTCAACGTTTACATGAGCATTTACTTGTCAATGTAACATTTTCAATTTAAATTTTCAACTTTAAATATAAAGTAACTTTATTGCTTGACCTCTCTCTCTCTCTCTCTCTCTCTCTCTCTCTCTCTCTCTCTCTCTCTCTCTCTCTCTCTCTCTCTCTCTCTCTTTCTCTCTCTCTCTCTCTCTCTCTCTCTCTCTCTCTCTCTATTTCTATCTCTATCTTTCTACCTCTCTCTGCATCTCTATCCCACTCTCTTCTCTATGAACGTGAATGGCTGTGAGTAAATGTACTTGCGTGTGTTCAGTTACCAGTGTGATGATGATATTGATTAATTGTGATTCAAGTAATTAATATTTTAATTTTAATTTGTAAAAACATTGAGAATTGTATTGCAGGGCAGAAATGTAAAAATGCAAGCATGCCTATTTCTTTACCCTGATGAAATTAAAGATTTCGTTCGTTCGTTCGTTCGTTCCCTCCCTTCTTTTTTCTGCTATCTTTCATTCACATCTTTGATCTTTCTTATTGTCTTTTATTGTTCAATGTTTCTTTTTCTTTCTTTCTTTCCTTTTCTTTCTTCTTCCTTTGCTTCAAGCCTTTGATCTTTCTTTCTTTTTCGTGTTTTCATGCTTTAGCTCTTTTTTTTCATAAATGTTTCTTTTTCTCCTTCTTTCTATGTCTAGTTCTGTGATGATGTCCGAGATTTCACCGCTCGAAATATATATATAGTGTTTATAAGTGTAAAAATAACATAGGAATAGAATAGCGAAGTTATGGAGAACGTTATCTCCTACGCCGCAAGTCAGTGCTAAGATTTTATGCCTCGACCTTGGGACACTAGCGTAACCTATTTTGACACAAAACCAAGCCTAGTTGTTCCGAGACGATAGTAAGACAGAAACGGTGAAAGAATAAATGGAAGCATACGAGGGAGAGAGAAAATGCTACACTTCGACACGCGTTTGGTTCTGCTTGGTCGCGGCGAGCCGAGCAGACGATAGTGCAAGCCGATATCGTAGCTTGTTTCAAAAATACGATAGAAAAACCCCTTTTTCTGTAACGCAGATGCGAATGTATATTACCACAATGATCGGATGCGAGACAGCCCAAAACCCATACTCACCCGTATCTCTAGCGTAAAAGTAGGGCTAATGTAGCGTACAGACAGCACTTTGTTGCTTTTGTGACGTATTACTACGAGGGGCGTTCAGAAAATAATGCACCACATCGTTTTTCTCAGGAGCTGTTTATTCAAAAAGCATGAAATTTATACACAATATACATGGATATGTCAAGTAAACATCGGTACTATTCAACATAATCCGCATCAACTTGTATGGCTTTATGCCAGCGCGAAACAAGTGCATGTATTCTTAGCCCGTACCAGATTTTGTCTTGATCATGTAACCATTTCTTCGCTGCATGAATCACTCCTTTATCATCTTCAAACCTTGTCCCAAGGAGTGCATCTTTAAGTGGACCAAATAGATGAAAATCAGAGGGTGCCAAATCGGGACTATAGGGTGGATGGGGTAGTACAGTCCAACCCAATTTGGTGATTGCTTCCCGTGTTGCCAGACTTGTGTGAGGGCGCGCATTGTCGTGAAGGAGAAGCAGGTCTGCACGATTCTTGTGTGGCCGAACTCTGCGAAAACGTCGATTGAGTGTTTTCAATGTCTTAATGTAAGCTTGCGAATTGATTGTCTCTCCTCTTGGCATAACGTCCACAAAAATCACACCTTCAATGTCCCAAAAGACAGTGATCATGACCTTTCCAGCTGAAGGAATTATCTTGAATTTCTTTCTTCTTGGTGATTACGGATGATGCCATTCCATTGACTGTCTTTTTGTCTCAGGTTCAAAATGATGTGCCCAGGTTTCGTCGCCTGTAACGATCTTAGCCAATAAGTTCTCTCCATCAGCATTGAAACGCTCCAACAATTCAGAAGAAATTGCTTTCCTTTGCAATCGGTGGTCATCTGTGAGACTTCGAGGAACCCATCTTGCGCAAGCCTTAGAAAATCCGAGAGTTTTTATAACTGCATTTGCACTACTAATGCTGACTGACAGCTGTAAGGCCAATTGTTGAGTAGTGATTCGCCTATCAGTAAGAATAATGCCCTCAGCGCATTTCAACATTTCTGCTTTGGTGGTTGTGGCAGGACGTCCACAGAGCGGTCGATCAAGCAGCTCCGTATCTCCACTTCCTGATTCTTTGATTCTCTGAACCCAGCAACTGGCTGTACTCCTGTCGACTGCAAAACTTCCATACACATCACATAGACGCTTGTGAATATTCACAACAGTTTCCTTCTCTGCAACGAGAAATTCTATCACAATTCGCTGCTTATAACTCAAGCTGCTAACAAGCTCCATTTCAACGGTTTAGGGCAGCCGTATTATTTGGCCGGTTGCAGTGCAATTTAGTGCACACAATTGGCACATGCCATATTTGAAGTGTGCAAAATTTCATGCTTCTATCTTCATGATTAGCTGAGAAAAACGATGTGGTGCATTACTTTCTGAACGCCCCTCGTACAAGCGTTGTCTCGCAAGGAATGAGAACGGCAGTTTAAAGAAAAGAAAAAAAAATTACGATTAACGTGGAATATTTTGAAAAAATACAGTATGGAACGGATAAGGGAAGAAGCATAGTTGGTGGTACTACGAGTTAGTGTTTACAAATTTGAATTGGCAAGATAGAAAAATATGTTAGTTGAGGAAATGAAGAATAAAAACGATAATATTGAATATAATGAATACAAGAATAAAAATTTAATCATTGTGTGACCGGTAGCAACAGGATCACTAATTATTGGTCAGAATTATAAACTGTTAGGAACTAACCGAGATATTGACGAAGACAGATGGACGAACAGACTTGAATCTTTCTCAGTTTGCCCTGTGGTGGGGATAAGGGGGAAGTTAGTCCTAGATTTGAAAATTTAGTTCGAGTTTGAATATAAGGACGCTCAAAGCCAAACGGTACCTGATTGGCTGTAGCCTAATATACTAAGGGAAGAATAAAACTAATGGATAGTAATATTCGGGGCCACTTGTGATAGAGATTTTCGACACTAAAGTTGTTTAAAAGCAAGATAAAAGTATTGTCTTGGCTTAGCTGTTCTGCACCAGCAAGAGATCTGGAGTTGACCATATTATCTCAATTCAAACTATTAGTGTTTAATATTTCTCTGATGCGGTAAGAAAAAAAAACATTTATATTATCATTATTATTATCATTATGTATATACTATTGAATTTGTATGAAAATTATGTGGGGAAAAGATTATCTAGAGTGAAGCCAACATCAAACTTTGTGTTGTTTCACAGAGTTGTTAAGAAATATAGTAATAGGTTGTAGAAAAGCCCGACAGGTATTCTGACACTTTGGGAGAAAATAAAATTAAATAGTAATGGGGAAATTGTTGAACAGTATTGTGACATAAGACCAGGAAAACCACTGGCCGTCTTCTTCAGCAAGTCACCGTCTTTGTACATGACTTGATATTATTAACTTAAAATGTTTCCTTTGTCAAGGAAAGTGTCAAACTGTAGTTTGAAGTTTATTTGACCATGAATGGGGTAACAAATAATTAAGAACGTTAACTAATTGTGTAGTTACCATGCTGAATCTGAATGAATTAAAATGTTTAGTTAGGGAAAGAGAGAGTATATCAGAGGGTGAGGTAGGCCGCATTTATATTGTTCCAGGGTTTCATCATTGAATCGAAGTGAGCCCAGGTCAACTGAGATCTGTATAATTCTGCATCTAAAGAAGTGAGCAGTATCAACTGTGTGCCTCCTTGTTATTTCAAGATCAGAAGACTGACTTGTTATTGGAAGCTGGTGGTGTGACTATACTTCATCCTGCACATCAGAAGCCACAAAGTTAAGCCAGTGTCTGCAGGCATTTGATATATCAACCCAAAAATTACTCTCACTTCCCAAGTGTTTAATAAATATTCAGATTGTGATGAACTTAGACGTTCTTCCTAACAGTACCCATTCATAGGAGCTATAGTACAGTGACATTGTCCCAGATTGACACATGTAATTAAATTTGTGAACAATAATATATACAGTTATAAATTGAATCATTTTGGTGTAAATATTTTGATTGATCATTTTGAATTTCAGTTCCAGTATACACAAAATTGTGATACTGGAATAATAAATTGTAAAAAATTAATTCACATTTAAACTTTACTCTGGGTGTTGTTAAATACTTTTCATAGAGTTCTTAGTTGTAGTTGTTGTCATATTATTACAACACATCTTACATTACCCTAGACATTATACGTAGCTATCGGACATACTATTCAAGAATAAGTCTGAATTAGATCATAAGGTGGTAGCAGAAAGGCATTCTGAAAACTCACCCTAATAATTGTTAGATTCAGGGGCCTTCACATCTGACCTCATTCAGTACAATAGAAATACATAACAACAACAAGTCATAACATCTAAATCCACCACAAGTTCTACCAAGTGTACATGCTTAGACACAGTCGACACGTTTACACAGACACAATGCAGAATATTTGACTGAACTGCTTGCAAAATTGTCAACGAATAGACTTACTTTTAAATAGGATTAGTTTCATTTTTTATTCCCCGTCAATTTCAAAGTGCAATGAAATCTCTTTTTGTAATTTGTATTCTTATTTTGATTTTAGTGTACGTTCCTCCAACAATGCCAGATTTGCTATCAAGATATGATATGAGTAACTTCACACCTTGTAGAGATATGTCTTCTATTGACTGTCATTTGCTGCATGTTTTCTATTACTCGAAGGTTGATATCTGTGTAATGTCAAACGGCATAGTTGTGATCTTCCATCAAGTATTCTAACGTTTCTTTGTCTATGAGGGATTGTGACAAAACGGGGCGGCCCCTGTTGATCTTTGTTTCACTCCAGCAGTATCGGTACATTTGTTGTACTTATTTTTATTATGTGCTCTCAATTATCGCACTTTTCTTTGTTTCTTTCTTTCTTCGTTATTTTCCTGCAAAGTAGCAGATATTTGAGTATAATAACATTTGATGGATGCTGCCCAGATTTGTTGAGATAATTACTCGCAGTCGCAAGAGAGTGGCACAGGTTGGTGAAGATCAGCACAAGATCTCGTGTAAGCAGCGGAAACTTATGACAAGTGTTTCCTGTCCTTCTTGTTATGACAATAGTACTTTCTGATAAAGTAATTATGGTTACATTTGGAACACGCTGTTGTGTGAGTTTACCGATCTGTCCAACAGGTTGTGCTCAAGGGCATCGGATATCTTATTACCATATATGGGAGAGTTGACCTCTGCCTTATGTTCAAAATTATCCGTTGTCGGAATATTTTGAAATTACCCCATAACCCGCCTATTTGAATATGATTGGAGTTTTTGATAGCTTATAACAAACGAAGGCGTGGGAAGGCAGGGAATATAATCTGGTCATTTCTTCAAGCTATTTCACTTGAGAAATCGCTCGCCAACACTGCCTCAGTGAAGAATTAGAATTCAGAATTCCTTCTTAATATACCAGACACCTGTTATTGGAGTATTTATCAGGATTGACCAAATAGCCCAGGAAATCTCTAACATTTTAAATAAGGAAACCGAGACGGAGGAAAATGAAGGACTACACACGAAGTCAGAGAGGGAACTCATTAAAGTATCGACACCCCAAACGCGTGTAAGAGACCGATTCAAGTCTCTTTTTTTCATCTGAGCAAAAAGTCTGTGAGACAGGATTGGCTTATTGGTGGGACCAGCAGAAAGTACCATCTCTGAAACAAAAAGGGAACCATGGCCTAAGCTTTAAGACGAAGGATCCACGTGTGTAGTAAGATCCCTGATACCCCGATCAAATAGATAAAATATAGATTATAAATCCAAATACTATAGAGATAAAATAGGGAGTTGTGCTCGACGTCTTCGAAAACGCTCGCAGTTGCGCAGGTTTTGAGAAGCCTTAACGCAAAGTGAATGGTACCCTCTCTCAATATTACAAGCTTTCGTACTCCGTCCTTGAAACTAACTATAACATTTTGGCAGCCAAGGCGTGTTTCGTTCCAAGAAAGAATGAGAGAAAAACGGAGAGAGAGAGAGAGAGAGAGAGAGAGAGAGAGATGAAGTATTAATAGAACGACATTCGACCGTGGTTCTAGGCATCACTTACGATAACGCAAGTGCGAGACTTTGCTACTAGCAGATTTTGGAAAAGCGGTGCAAAGCCAATACAAACCACCTGTCCACCTCGTTCATTAATAGCGCAGTTTGAATGTATAAACACTTAGATCGTGAGACGATAGTAAAAACACACAGACAAGCTCACATTTCCTTCTAGTAGTATTTTCTGATGAAATTCAAACGCGTTGCTTCATTCTGAAAAAGAACGAGAGAGGGAGGGAAAACGGTGGTGGATTTAAAGAAAAGAAAAAATTACGGCTAACTTGGAAATTTGAAAATACCCCCTAATGTGTAGGGCTGGGAGATGGCGAAAGTGAAACTTAGAAGGAGCGATAACGGGTGGCCCAAGGAACATCGATGCAGAATAAAATAAAAGTAAAGGACAGTGACGCAAAATGATAATACTTGTTTATTAGAATATCATATTCCACATTATGATATATTATCCTACCGTAGAGAGAAAAGTATGTTATTTGAAGAACTGAAGAGGGACAAATATAAAGATGAAAATTATGATAAAGAGAGAAATAAAAATATAACGACTATATGACAGACAGTCGTCTGATCAATAATTGCATTTTCTCATTAAAAACGCTTAGATAGTAACAGAAATATTGTAAAGAAAAGACAGAGAAACAGACGCATTGATGTCCTCACTCAACTTTGCCAGTCTTTGGAGAGGGGGGACGTTACATTTTTGAAAGTGTAATTTATTTTGAAAAAAGAGGCAAGTGGGCATAACATAATTTGATTGGCTGTGGTAGAATAGACTAAGGGTAGGAATAAAAACGATTTGAAGCCAGCGTTAGTTGCCACTTGAAGATAAAGACTTGAAAAGTAGTGTTATCATAAGATGCACGGAATTCATAACCATTGCCTTCGCTGTTCTGCACAAGGTGCGATCTGAGTGTGACCATTGATCGCCGGTTAACCTACAAATTGTGCATTATTTCATTGATGCGGTAAGATAAACATTTATATTAACATTATTATTGAGATGTATCTGTATTATTGAATGTGTATGCAGTATTGATGGGTAGAGGCTAAACCAGAAAGGCGCAAAACTCAACACTTTGTGTTATGCCACAAGTGCTATTAGGGAAGATTACCATTTCTTTTAAACGCCAGGCAGGCTTACTTAAACTTTGGGAGAGAATGAAAAGACATAGTTGGAAATAAAATAGGACATTATTATGATTGGAAGACCAGAAAACCACTGGCCGTCTTCAGCAAGTCACAGTGTTTTCACATGACTTCATAAAATTAACTATAATTTTCCTATGAAAGGAATGTATCAAACTGATGATTGAAATTTACCTGAGTATGAAGCTGTCACACCATCAGATAGGAACGATAGCTATTTATATAGCCATAGAAACTGATCTTGAAACTGTTGATAATGCTTAGTTGGTTAGGGAAGGAGAGATATGTTTGAAATACTGAGGAGACCTTAATCCTCTTATTTTTAGGGTTCCATGTTGAAACATTTAGTGAGCCATACCAGACTTATTGAATCTGCACGTAATCTGCAATAAGTATCTGATTGCCCAAAACTCTGAAGAGTGCTGTAGCAGTGTCTATACGTTGCAGTCGTGGAGACTATCGTTGTGGAAGAAAGACAACAGTGCTCCAGAACTTAAAGATAAGAACCTTCCACGGGTTCATGATTTTTCACTTGACATGCACTCTCCAGTATTAAATCAACACAGCGTTCTTGAGGGGATGAACATAATCGTTCCTCATAAGAGTGACTCTTTATAAAATTTAGTGCTTTACCAGGACATTCCAAGTCATAGACATTTTCATAATATAATAGACAAAGTGTCTTTTTTAATTCACATTACTGTAAATACATTTCCATTCTGTTTTGAGACCTCACTCTGTAGACAAGTAATATTTATCTCAATAACATCAGAACCCACCACATATATTGGGACGCTTGCTCCAGGATTTCAAAATTTGTAATATTAAGCTGTGTGGAGAGTTAAGTGAAATATCAGTGCCCATTATTATTTAATTAATTAGAAATATTTGTTGGCTATTTTAATTAGTTAATTATATTTAGTACTAGTAATAGGATGGCGGACTTGGCCAAATTCAGATCGGCTGCGGTGCAGTCTGCGAAGGAAATGGGAATGGAGGGACAAGGCCTGATTGCATACGTAACAGCAGAGTGTGATAAATTTATTGAACGAGAAGATAGAAGATTAGCAGAGGAAAAAAGAATTCTATTAGAAGATGCTAGGGAAGCTAAGAAATTAGAAGCTGATAGGGATTCTGAAATAAAAAGGTTGCAGTTGGAGGAGAAGAGATTAGAGGCTGAAAGAGAAGAGAAGAGATTGGAGGCAGAAAAGGCGGAAAAACGATTACAGATGGAGGCTGAAAAGGAGGAATAACGATTGCAGATGGAGGCTGAAAGAGAAGAAAAGAGATTAGAGGCTGAAAGGGAAGACAAAAGATTACAACGGGAACATGAGCTACGACTAAAGGAGTTAGAGTTGCAAGGCCATGCTCCAGAAAATGGTAACAGCCCATCCACCTCCGACTCTGCTGCAAGCCAGGTGGCCTCCAACTCAGCCATGGGTTTTCATTTAGACCCTTTTGTCGAAAAAGCTGATGACATTGAGTCCTTTTTAAGTAGATTTGAGAGACTAGCTACAACTTATGGGTTGGAAAAAGAAAAGTGGAGTCTGAAAATATCCCAAGGGCTTAGGGGAACCTCGTTTGAGATATTTTCAAAGTTGAGTAAGGAAGATCAGGAAGACTATGACATTCTAAAGCAGGCTCCCCTGGTTAGGTATTAGAAGAATAGTGAATTTTATCGAAAGAAATTTAGAAATGCTAAACTACTTACTGGGGAGACTTACCACCAGTTCTCTGCTCGAATAGATACATACTTGGAGAAATGGACTGCTCTGGGGAAAACCCAAGATTTAAAGGAAATGATTATGATGGAGCAGTTAAGAGAGTCCATGGCTCCAGACTTGAGAAAATTTCTCACGGAACAGGGTGTTGAGAGACTGGGGGAGATCGTAAATGTGGCTGAACGATATCAGGCAGCCCAGTCTGAGATAGCAGGAATGAAGAAGAAGCAATTAGAACATAATAAAACCCCTCAAAATCAAGATGATTATAATAATAGGGACCAATATAACAGAGGTAAACCCAATTATGGTAGGCCAAGGTATGACCAACGAGATAGGAACCCGCAATTCAATGAACGAACACCTTTCAACCCAGAAAGGAAATGGTGCCAAATTTGTAAGATGCATAATCATTCTACTAGTGTATGTGGTAGAAAAGTTCCTCCATATCGCGCGGCATGCATGATAACAGTGAAAAAGTGGAGGAAGAAACTGACCGACAGTCAAATGGATCTTCATCATCCCCCATCTGTGAAGAAGTGACATGTAATGGTGCCAGAGTCAGGTGCCTTTACGATTCAGGTTTGGAATATGACTCTGTTGTGAGTACAACCCTGGTGCACCCTGACCAGTATACCACAGAGCAAGTGGAGATACAAGGGGTCCTCATGGGAACAGCCACCATGACACTTCCTGTAGCCGAGATCAATGTCAAGACTAGGTACGTGGAAGGAGTGATTAGAGCAGCCGTGTGTGACGACCCTAAATACCCGCTGGTGTTAGGAAAGAAATATGTTTTTCTAGGAAGCCCTATGAAACCTGTGGTAATGGCCACACTTCAGGTCAGGTCGACCCCTAGAACAGAGGTGGAAAAACCACCATTCACCACTCATCCTAAGCAGATGAGAAAGGCCCAGGCAAAGGACAAATCATTAAAACCTTGCTTTGGCAAATTGCCAACAAGCCATACGCACCCTAAGAAAGTGCAATTCTATTTGAAGGAGGGACTGTTCTACAGGAAAGCTAGAGCAGGATCAAAAGAATATGTACAGTTGGTACTTCCAACTTCATACAGGGACAAAGTGATGACACAAGCACATATTGTACCAGATGGTGGACACCAGAAGATGGGTACTGCACGTCAAAGGACATCTGTGACATATTTCTGGCCAGGCGTAGCGGAAGACATTGAAAAATGTGTTGAGGCCTGCGACCAGTGCAGCAAGGTAAATTCCACAGGGTGGAAAACTAATACTCAGATGCAAGAAAAGCATTGTAGAAAACCTGGGCCGGAAAGACAAAAAGGAACGCCCACACGTTGGGAAAATCATCAGGACTTACAAAAACACTACGGTGAAAACAGGCCTGAAAATAAAAAGAGAAATAAACATAATAAGGTAGATAGCGTGGATAGGAAAACCCCTTTTCACAAACAGTCTTCCCATAAAACCATTACTTTAGCATCTCTGCGTATGGCACCCAGAGAAAACAGAAACAAAGATCAGTCATCCCCGGCTCAATTTGAAGCCGCGTTCCGGGAACTGGCTAAGATTAGCATTGAAGATAATCCGCCCAATTTGAAACCGAAACAAAAAAGTAACGTAAGAAAAGTGGGGAGCGGACGATTGAGAAAGTGGGAGAGTGATCCAATCGCTTCACATTATGGTTATTAATGTGGCATTATAAGGGCACCGGTGAACGGGTTAGTGACCGGCCCTACACAGTCCACGGTGAAGTATTGTATGGACCCTGGATGGAGATCACCCACATATTATAGCAAGGCTAAAAGGGCGAATTGATTTCTGATGCAGAAATTCATTTCCCTACCTTTTATGTTATTTCACCAAATTGTCGTTAGGCGGAGAATACAGTTGGTGAATATGGCCTCCATTTGAGTGGCGCATTATAGAATCCTACATGAATATTAGTAGAGTGTGTTTCCAAATTCACGTCAAGCCTGAGCTCAGACCACTTGTTGGCTATGAACATTTCGGGGGAGCATATTGAATCCCTGTGTTGCCTTTTTGGATTGAGGATATTCCGAGTGTTTTATACAGGCTGATAATGAAATTACTGGACCCCCTATATAAATCTGTTATCACCATGTTATAGATTCATTCCTCATAACTATTGCAAACTTGAGGAACATCTAAGACCATCTGGACATGTCATGGGACAGACTCAGGGAAGAGGAATGGTGAATATTGATTGATAAGCAGCATTAGACAGATGGTCACACCTGCAGCTGTGTATTACCTAAACTCAAATAGATTCTTGGATTGCAGAGGTCAGGGGCAGATTTCTCGAGTCGTACTTACTTTGAACGGACGCAACTGCATTAATCCATGATAACATAACGGCAGAGTAGAGTCACGCCTAGTGAGCTAATTTGATCTATGTGTATCACGGATTATAAACTTGAATCAGAATGCATGTTCTTAAGTGGGGAGATATGTAGTAAGATCCCTGATACCCCGATCAAATAGATAAAATATTATAGATTATAAATCCAAATACTATAGAGATAAAATAGGGAGTTGTGCTTAACGTCTTCGCCATCGCCCGCAGTCGCGCAGGTTTTGAGAAGCCTTAATGCAAAGTGAATGGTACCCTCTCTCAATATTACAAGCTTTCGTACTCCGTCCTTGAAATTAACTATAACATGTTGGCAGCCAAGGCGTGTTTCGTTCCAAGAAAGAGTGAGAGAAAAACGGAGAGAGAGAGGAAGTATTAATAGAACGACATTCGACCGTGGTTCTAGGCATCACTTACTATAACGCAAGTGCGAGACTTTGCTACTAGCAGATTTTGGAAAAGCGGTGCAAAGCCAATACAAACCACCTGCCCACCCCGTTCATTAGTAGCGCAGTTTGAATGTATAAACACTTAGATCGTGAGACGACAGTAAAAACACACAAACAAGCTCGCATTTCCTGTCTAGTTGTATTTTCTGATGAAATTCAAAGGCGTTGCTTCATTTTGAAAAAGAACGAGAGAGGGAGGGAAAGCGGTGGTGGATTTAAAGAAAAGAAAAAAATTACGGCTAACTTGGAAATTTGAAAATACCCCCTAATGTGTAGGGTTGGGAGATGGCGAAAGTGAAACTTAGAAGGATAGATAACGGGTGGCCCAAGGAACATCGATGCAGAATAAAATAAAAGTAAAGGACAGTGACACTAAAATGATAATACTTGTTTATTAGAATATCATGTTCCACATTATGATATATTATCCTACCGTAGAGAAAAAAGCATGTTATGTGAAGAACTGACGAGGGAAAAATATAAAGATGAAAATTATGATAAAGAGAGAAATAAAAATATAACGACTATATGACAGACAGTCGTCAGATCAATAATTGCCTTTTCTCATTAAAAACGCTTAGATAGTAATAGAAATATTGTAAAGAAAAGACAGAGAGACAGACGCATTGATGTCCTCACTCAACTTTGTCAGTCTTGGGAGAGGGGGGACGTTACATTTTTGAAAGTGTAATTTATTTTTAAAAAAGAGGCAAGCGGGCATAACATAATTTGATTGGCTGTGGTAGAATAGACTAAGGGTAGGATTAAAAACGATTTGAAGCCAGCGTTAGTTGCCACTTGAAGATAAAAACTTGAAAAGTAGTGTTATCATCAGACGCACGGCATTCATAACCATTGCCTTCGCTGTTCTGCACAAGGGGCGATCTGAGTGTGACCATTGATCGCCGGTTAACCTACAAATTATGCATTATTTCATTGATGCGGTAAGATAAACATTTATATTAACATTATTATTGAGATGTATCTGTATTATTGAATGTGTATGCAGTATTGATGGGTAGAGGCTAAACCAGAAACGCGCAAAACTCAACACTTTGTGTTATGCCACAAGTGCTATTAGGGAAGATTACCATTTCTTTTAAACGCCAGGCAGGCTTACTTAAACTTTGGGAGAGAATGAAAAGACATAGTTGGAAATAAAATAGGACATTATTATGATTGGAAGACCAGAAAACCACTGGCCGTCTTCAGCAAGTCACAGTGTTTTCACATGACTTCATAAAATTAACTATAATTTTCCTATGAAAGGAATGTATCAAACTGATGATTGAAATTTACCTGAGTATGAGGCTGTCACCCCATCAGATAGGAACGTTTGCTATTTATATAGCCATAGAAACTGATCTTGAAACTGTTGATAATGCTTAGTTAGTTAGGGAAGGATAGATGTGTTTGAAATACTGAGGAAGCCTTAATCCTCTTATTTTCAGGGTTCCATGTTGAAACATTCAGTTAGCCATACCAGAATTATTGAATCTGCACGTTCCAGGCAATCAGTATGTGATTGGCCAAAACTCTGAAGAGTGCTATAGCAGTGTCTATACGTTGCAGTCGTGGAGACTATCGTTGTGGAAGAAAGACAACAGTGCTCCAGAACTTAAAGATAAGAACCATCCACAGGTTCATGATTTTTCACTTGGCATAATCTCTCCAGTATTAAATCAACACAGCGTTCTTGAGGTAATAAACATAATCGTTCCTCATAAGAGTGACTCTTTATAAAATTTAGTGCTTTACCAGGACATTCCAAGTCATAGACATTTTCATAATATAATACACAAAGTGTCTTTTTTAATTCACAGTACTGTAAATATATTTCCATTCTATTTTGAGTTTTAAACATTCCTGTACTTAAGAAATTGAGGTACAGGAAATTAAAATTGTAAAAAAAATTGTTACTCAAACTTTAACCATGGATTTGTTTAATCATTTTCATTGAGTTACATTAGTGGTTGTTGTCATTTTCACTACATCATATAGCACATTACATTAGACATCTAGCCAGATAACAACCAGACACCTTTACATAAAAGTAGGCTCAAAATATATCGCAGATTGAGGTCGTAGGGTGGTAGCAGTCAGGTACCCTGAGAACAAGCATCATCAACTATTAGACTCAGGGACTTGCATAGATGACCTCACTCTGTAGACAAGTAATATTTATCTCAATAACATCAAAACCCACCACAACGTGGTAGACTCTCCTTGACATTTCTGGGAAACGAGCTACCCCCGACAACATTGATCAGAGACGAGCGTGAGCAGAGTGAAAAGAACCAACTTATAAGAAGGAGCAGAACCGTCATTTGCAGCTAAGTTCAAATATATGCTGCCACTTGAACTTTTTGTAACATCCCACATTCCCTAAAGACTGTGATGATAACTTTTCTTGATCCATAACCAATCAAATTATTTTCCAACTGTTAAAACCTAGAGTGATTTTTAAATTTTGTCATTTGTAATGTTACAAATTTAACTTTGATTTAATCATTTTAAAGTTACTGCTTGTTTGTATCAGTCAAATTACTACACACACTATGAACAGAGCTGTACTAGAATAATAGAATTCCACTGAGTAAATCAGGAGTGGGGGCTTAAACGAGCTGAAAGTATTACGTGCTTAAATTCTTCACACAAGCGTCTGCAGAATTACAGAGTTAACATACTCAACCAAAGCAGTATTGTTCTCGCTTATTATGATTATATTGTGAAGACTTCCTTTGTAATAGAAGTGTCATCACCCTTCTATCTACATCTCTGACAAGAGTAATCTTGTGCGAAGGTAGATACCTTTGAAGCCCATATTAGATACTCTTGAGTTTTGGCCATTGTTGGACCACTACTGCAAAGCAGTGGAGGCAATACCGTCACAGGCATCTTAATTTTGTACATGTTCATTCCTCCCCCATTTTTTTTAAGCCTAGTTGTTAAGGATCTTTTTGCGCATCATGTGGGTCGATATCTTTGAGACCACGTGATGCACAAAAAAAACACGATTGAGTTCGTGATTGAGATTTATGCGCGACAACGCAAGTGACGTGCGAATGTTTTGAGTAGCAACTGGATTCTTTTGTGTTGATATATGTCCAGTGGACATCTGTATACAGTTCGGAGAGTGTATTTGAACATTGTGTCTGATCGGACCTACAAAAGAAGTTATTTGCCTTTCAAAGTGGAATGAATTAATATGCAAGAAATATATGAATATATGATTCATATTTATTACTAATAAATATTTGCCGTCTTGACCTGATGAAAGTGATACAGCCGATTGGATATGAAATGTAAATTATAAATATGTGGAACCCATGAAATACTGATCAAGGATTAATTGTATGTCTTCCTGATAAATTGATACGAACGAATGATACGCTACGATTTGAGAATTAAATCGTTCGGTTGCTGTTGAACTTGAACGTTCCATAATTGATCATGTTGAGCCATTACTCCTAGTCTCAAAGCGTTGGAAGGTCTTGAGTCTAAAGAAAAAGTCCACCGTATCACTAGTCCCCTCGGTAACCTATACCCCAGTAAGTCAATTTCAGTCACTCTCACAAATGCACAGCAACAATCTTATTAATTTCCTTTTCATGCAGCCTTTTAGTCTGTCTGCGTAATCTGCTCTTGTTTTCCTCATGTGCATATTTAATTTTTAAATTTTTTTTCAGTTTTCTGTAGCTTCTTTAACCTATCGCTGAGCTTTGAAAATAAAGTATTTGATAGCGCATGTGATCTTGTTATGAACAGCATCATGCCAGCTTCCATCTCTTTATTGTTGAGAGGTGGGCTTCATAGATCTAGCAGCATTTAGATTTGTTCTCTTTTTATATTCTGTACTGTGAGAAGAAGAAGGAAGCAGTAACATATCGTGACACCTGGGATAACTGAAGGCATATGAGACAGAAGACGACACAGAGAGAAGCTATTGGACAATATGATCTCGTGACACCTGGGATAACTGAAGGAATATGAGACAGAAGACGACACACAGAGAAGCTATTGGACAATGTGATCTCGTGACAAGGAAACAATTCAACAACCAAACTGATAAACCTCACTGAAAATCAGGACGTTGTGGAGAGACATGATGACCCACCCCATCAAGCATGTTACTTTAAGAAAAATAAAATATGGCTGTTGTGGTAGATCTTGTCTCTGAAGAAGAGATGTTCATCATAACGTAGGCAGCATATTACCATTTGTCTGACTAGTGCTGTTATATTTTTTTATTTGCGCGTACCTCATAGTTTTTCGAAGTAGTTGTCTAAATCAGGGCTGTGGAGTCGTCCAAACAATTTGTCGACTCCGATTTCGGACATTTTAGAAGCCCAACTCCGATTCCCGACTCCGATTCCAGACACCGACCACAGTTTGTTACTATTCATTTGGCATACAATTCTGATTCAGGGTTCAGATATTTTTTTACCGACCGACTCCACTGAAAAACGACCGACTCCCAGGACTCCAACTAAACATCCCTAGTCTAAATCGTTTGTACAGAAGAACTGAAGACTGGGGACTGAGTGTAACGTTGTTGTGCCTGTGGTGTGATCAGTGATACCCTTGATAAAACGCACATTAATAATTAATTAAATAATTAAAAAGTAGTAAAAACTATTACAACGCCCGTGTTTATTGCGCATCATTGTCACCCACGCCTGGAATTGAAAAGTATTAATATGAAGGAAATGATAGCCTATAAAACTGTCGCTCCGTTTGCGCAGTAGGGACTAAACATGAGACAGTCTGTGGGTGGCCAATACTGGTTTCGTCTAATAGGAGTGAGAGAGACAATAAACAACTGCATTATAGGAAGCTCAAGGTCACTACCGTATGGTAGGGTACCCCGTCGCTTAGTAACCGAGGTTTGAAAATTGTATGCTATTGCGTGAGAAATCACGACCACTTGGTCCCGCCACTTTTCTTAGGCTAGAAAGTTAACTACGATTCAAATATACATTATGGAAAGGGCAGAAAAGGAGTGTTAGACCGATTTTCTGGGTCTCTACAGATGACTGTTTGATCGTGCTGATAATACGCGAATCCAAATAAACTTTCAAAATTAATTCAACAGGTAACGATGCAAACTTCAGGCATGTCAACCAAGGCCTGCTGGGAATTGAAGTAAACTGTAAGGCGGGTGGTACAGTTTAACATTATTTATTGACGGTATAAGTTCAACGATACGATACAATGTTCTTGACGGAGACAATCAACATGGATGCATAGTAATGATACGCTGATGAAAATTATGTACATCTATGATGGTGGTTAGGTATTGCGGTAGATCCCTTTCAAACATCTTCCTTACATTCATGTAATAAGGATCCAGTAATGTTCATGCTAAGTTTGAAACAGTAAGATATAAATGTCCGTTGACCTTGTCTGAGGACAACCAACTAAGTACGTATTCCCATATCACTGAATCCCGCATTCATCCAAACAAAAGACTGTCTTGATCCAAGACTTCATTCCTACCACGTAGGTTCAAAATATAATATCAATGGCGTAAACATGAAGCTACATCTGGGTTAGTATTTGGGTTTTAACTAACCTCTCCACAAACTCATGCCACGACTTTGGCATGGGCGCAACGGCATTTTATACATAAATTATAAAATCCAATAACTTGCTTCCCTCGTAGGAATTCTTCGTCTACGATAGATTATAGAGGCTCATAGTTCCTTTTGATCCATTCTAGGAATATCATAGCAAGATGATATTCCCGCTAGATTCTCTCAAGGAGTCGCCTAAAATTACAGGTTTGAATATGCTAATCATACAATATGACGGGGCGACAACTTACATATTACTCCCAATATTGGCTTCGACCTGAAGACCAATATTGTAACAAACGAATGGCTTCCACAGACTTGCCACGATAAACAAAATACTCCACGGACATATCGTCCGGACTGCCCCTTTCAGATCATGACGTAGGACTCCCTTCTAAAACTAGGTTACCCGTGCGTACCGAGTAACACATACTCTACATTGTGCACGTCGGTGCGTGAGTAAATCGAACGCACAAATAATATAACTATATCACGACTGGTGCGTACATTGGCAGGACCGAACGACTACCCCCATAGGTAAAAACGTACGCAACAGCTCCCTTATCACCGGCCCTTTAAAAAAATTAATTCTATTAATTTTTTTTTAACTAAGTACCCAAGAGAGGTGAGTCAAAACTACTTCGATATCTATTAACATAAATCAAAGTCATAATGTTATACAATATTATGAAAAAGAATATGAAAATGGGAATCAATATAACTGAATGAAAGTATGCATTAAAGCACACATCCACAATCGACCTACTTTGGAACGATGTGGTAAAATATGAAGTAAAAGAAAGTTGCAAACCAAAAAGATGATAAAAACATTCAACTGAATTTTCAAAACAAACATGTGATTTCAAAATGAAAATGAGTAGCAACGATGATGATAATCAATGACAAGAGAATCAAAATAATGATAATAAAACATGCAAAGTGAAACAAAGCATAATTAAACACGTTAAGAAACAACACCCGTAATGGTTCTAACACTAGAATGGTGGACTAGTTATCTAAAAGTTGAGAGATCAAGGACCATGAGAAGTAAATATAAGTACACAGAGACACTTACAACTATTCAAGTTAGTTAATGTGTACTATACAATTAATTAAGTAGCTTAAATAGATTTTTTCTACTTACTGTAGTTCTTAATTATCAACACATAACTAATTACTACTTTATTTAAGTAAATGCAATTTTACTGAGTGTTAATGTTTTATTAAAAGTAGTTAATACTCGACGAGAATATGTTCTTAATGTTCCATGTGCGATGCAAAGATATTATATAACACAATATGAAGTGTAACATGTTCCATACGAATATTGATTATCCATCTATCAATATAACAATGTTTCCGTACTAATAAAATGTTACTACACAAGAAGTCATGTTATAATACAAAAGTAAGTATATCCCGGAATTATGCTGGAACAAATGAATCTGTTCCATACAAAGTATGTATAGAGGTTCAATAATTGATAATGTACGCAGTTCCTTTAATTATATTTGATTGATTATCTGTGAGGACGTTTCAACATCCGGAAGTGGTTTAGGTTCGACCAGTTCGCTTGGAAATCTTGACAGACAGTCCGCAAACATATTTTTCACTCCAGGAATCGCTCGAATTTCATAGCTATATGGTTGTAGAGCGATAGCGTATCTAGTGGACTTTGAAGATTTCACGTCCTTAGTGTTCAATGCTGTGAGAGCTTTTTGATCAGTTTCCACTACAAAGTGTGATCCCAGTAAATATCGTTCTAGTTTAGTGACTGACCAAACTAACGCGAGTAACTCTTTATCCAGAACGGAGTACTTCAGTTCGCTCGTCGTCAATTTTCTCGAAACGTACATAACTGGAAATAAGGTGCCTGAATATTCCTGCATCAAGACTGCAGCAATTGCGTAAGAAGACGCGTCACTGCGAAGAATAAACGTGAGATCTTTGTTAGGCAACTTCAAAAAAGGCGCATTTGAAAAAAAATTTCTTTATATAATCTAACGCGATTTGATGTTCGTTAGACCACTGTATTACATTAGCTGTACCTTTTCTCAGTAAAGAAGAAAAAGGTGCAGTTATAGTAGACAAATGAGGGATGAATTTGGAATAGAACTGTATTAGTCCTAAAAGAGACCTAACTTGTTTTTTTGTCTTAGGTGCTGAGATGTTTAAGATTTTAGAGACGTTACTGTCTTCTGTATACATTAAACCCCGACCTATACGATGACCCAAAAAGGAGATGTCATGAAAACCGACAAATGCCTTTGAAGGTTTCGCAGTTAAGTTATAATCCCGTAGAGTAGAAAGTAAAGCTTTTAATCCCTGAATGTGTTCATCCCAAGAGTTACCGAAAAGACAGATGTCATCTATGTAAGTAATGACATCGGGACGATGAGACAGTACGCGGCGCATCATGCGTACAAAGGTAGCTGGCGCATTCATTAATCCGAATGGCATAAAATTCCATTGGAAAAGTCCCCGTGGCGTCGAGAAAGCGGTGAATGTTTTTGCTTTAGGTGTGAGTGGCACTTGCCAATAACCATTTGAAAGGTCAAATTTCGAAAAAAATGTAGCATGGGATAATTTCTCCAATAAGTCATCTAAGAGAGGTAATGGTTCCGCATCAAATTTTGTAACTTTGTTTAATTTCCTGTAATCTACGCAAAGACGAATATTGTTGTCTTTCTTTCTAATAATCACCATAGAAGAAGAGTATGGTGATGAAGATGGTTCAATTATATTTAATTGAAGCATCTCATCCAATTCCTTATCAACCTTATCACGAAAGTGTAAGGGAATAGGATATGGGCGCACTCGAATAGGCGTATCGTCAGTCAGAATAATGTCATGTTGGATGACTGACGTATGACCTGGGATGTCAGTGTGGACATCCTCATACGAGTGTAGAATATTAGAGACTTGCTGACGTCGATCAGGCGAAAGAGTAGATGAAATAGTAACATCATTCCAATTCTTAGTGGAATGAAGTGGCACAACTGGTATTGGCAGTTGTACATCATCGAAAGAAGATTCTTCCTCTTGGATGACTGACAAACTAGAATAGTGTTGAATAGGAGGTGTAGGATCGTCAGTTGCCTGGAACACTGACTGTAGATAATCAGGACGTGAGTAATACTCCTTCAACATGTTAATGTGGAAGGTTTTATGTTTACCATTTACATCAACGATGTAGTCAACATCGGATATTCTTGAGATGATCCTGAAAGGACCTCTCCAAGTAATTAATAGACGATTGTTATGAGCAGGGAGTAAGACAAAAGCTTCGTCACCAGGAATAAGCTGGCGAAGACGTCTATATTTGTTTGCAAATAGACGAGCTTTTTCTTTGGCTTGTTCGGATAATGCAGTAGCTAGTCTACAAGCATTTATGATTCTCTTTCTCAAAGAGATCACATACTCATAAGAGGATTGAGTTTCCTCTTCAATATTCTCTTCAACCAATAAGTCGTGGATTAACGACATCGGTCCGCGTGGTTGTATGCCGAAAACAAGCTGGAATGGAGAAAACCCCGTAGCTTGATTTTGCACCTCGCGATACGCGAAGAGAGCGGCGGGTAGGATCCTGTCCCAATCCTGAGGGTGATCTTGGGTCATCTTACCCAACAACTGCTTGAGTGTCCTATTTTGACGTTCAATTAACCCATTGGACATTGCATGGTAAATTGAACTAAGAGATCTGTCTATACCTAATGTCTTCATAACTTGAGACATGGATTCAGAAATGAACTGAACCCCATGATCCGATAAGATCTTCCGCGGAAAACCAATGCGTGAGAAGATCAACATTAACGCCTCTGCTACACTAGCAGATGAGGTGTTCTTCAGAGGGATGGCCTCAGGCCAACGAGTGCACATATCAATGCAAGTAAGGATATGCGTATGTCCTCTGGCAGATGGAAGCATCGGACCAATAATGTCGATAGCCATTTTATCAAATGGTCTAATCGGGATGTCCGCAGCTTGAATAGGAGCCGCATGAAATGGGCCCCGTACTTTAACTTCCTGACATATCAAACATGAACGACAATAGAGAGTAATATCTCTATGGACGCCCGGCCAGTAGAATGCAGAAAGCACTCTGGGTTTGGTACGTGAAAAACCCATATGGCCCGCGCATTGCGAGTCATGAGCATGTCGTAATATTCGCGATCTCGTAGATGACGGGACTAGAATCTGAGAACATAAGGATGAATCCTTTTCCCGTATCAATCTAACTAAAATCCCATTTTTAAGAATAAAGTCATGTCTAGATTTTGCAAGTTTGTTGCTGGTATTCTTTTTGTTCACATAATGAAAATTTTTTTTTAATGAATCATCATTCTTTTGTAAAGTTGCAAACGACTCCCGTGAAATAGGAGCATCGTCATCACAAGTGGTATGAACTGTAGGTTCATATGGTGTATCATGCGACATAATAGTAGCTTGCGCTTTAGTCACTACTGCATTTGCAGCCTGAAAATGTCGCTCTTCCCATGCAGCAATTTGCTGTGGTGTACACTCTGTTATACCATGTATACGACCCAATATGACATCACAAATTGGATTCGGAAGAAGACAGGCGTGGATCTTTCCTGAAAAAAATGGTGTATTTAAATTAATAATGGCTGTGGGAAATGTTTCTACGGTTCCACCGAAAGTCACACATTTCACAACGTTGCCCGTAGCGCAACTTGGGTTGATCAGCGAAGTCCGTACGCCGACCGTGGTACAACCTGAATCAAATAAAAGAGAGCAAGGAATGGCATTGACAAATCCTCTGCTAAACTTAAGAGACCCCTGTCCCAGGTGTACAGACGCAGAAGTGGCCGTGCAGACCGCAGGTAGGCTAGGCAAAATGTGTCCGCAGCGCAGCGTCGTGATCGCCTTGGGCTGGAAAAGAGTTGAGCATTCTGAACAATCTTTCACCTGGTTACAATCAAGAGAACAAGATAAAGCATTATGAGTTTCAGCTCCTTTTTCCTGCTCATTGTTAGCCTGTGTATCACTTAAAGCGACATTAGAATGTCTACGTGTCTGGCTCGACGATCTATCTCTTCGTCGCGATCTGTTCTGATTGTTTGCATTAAAATTGCCACTATTGTTATTTCTGCTTGAGTTAAAATTTTGATGAGTACGATAATTAGTATAATTACCATTGTAATGTTGGTTAAATGTTTTATTCCACGAACCTTGCCTATTTTGTGGGCCCTGAGATTTTGATCTCCAGTTTTGTTTATTATAATTTCCTTGATTATATTTCAAATTATTGTTACCAAAATCTCGCGATCTATGAGCTTGGTTCCAAGAAACATTAAATGGAGCAGATTGTTGAAATTGCTTCCCCTTGTAAAAGTTACCATTGTTAAAATTGTCATTATTTCCCTTATTAAAATATCTGTCGTTACTCAATGAACGATTTCGTGGGAAATTATTTTGTTGTACGGCAAAAGCAACTGGCAATTCACTTTTAATTTGTGCATTACTTAGATCCATGGATGGGTGAGCAGTGCAGAAATTTTTAGAATGTTCTTCAAGATCTTTCATAGATAAAGGTTTCCGTTCGTGCAAAAATGCAAGAAACGCAGGATTTACTGACGATAGCACCTTATCGCGCAGTAGTAAATCAAAAAGACCTTCATACGACTTTTCTATCTTGGACAATTCGATCCATCTTTCTAAAGTTAGCCGTATTAGGGAAAGAAAATCACTAAAATTTCTAGATGATTGCGGTAGCAAAGTTCGAAACCGTAATCGATATTCATCTTCCGTCATTTGGAATTTGTTAAGAAGAGAAGCTCTAAGAGCGTCGTAATCATTTTTATCATTAGTACAGGTGGTATGATAAACCGCCAAAGCATCCCCAGTAAGCAATCTGGATAAATATGTACAATATAGTGCTTTATCTACGTTATAAGACCTGCAAGTGGCCTCAAATCTGTCTAAAAAAAATATTACGTCGTCAGATGGGAGATTAAATTTTGGTAATTTAAGGTGAACTTCCTTAAAGTTATCATGTCTGACTGACGCATGGCCTTCAAAAGTTCTCTGAGAATTAGCTTCTTGAGTTAACCTAATTCAATCATATTCTACCTCTGCCAATTTCAGATCATGCTGTCGTTTCCTTTCATTTTCCTCTGTTTCAAGTTGAAATTTCCTTGCATTTTCCTGAACAATAAATTTTCTCTCCTCCATCTCTTTTTGCTTATTTTCCATTTCAATCTTAAGTAGTCTTTCTTTTTCCTCAGCCTCAATCCGTTTTTGATCTGCCTCAAATTGAAGTTTTTCTAGTCTTAAAGTTTCTAACTTTCTCTGTTCGGCTTCTATCTCTTGAGCTTTCCTATATTCTGAAAGTGCGAATGCTTTTGCCTCATCAGGAGCCATCTGAAGGGCTTTCGCTTGCTTAATGAAATAATCTAGTGAATACATTATGCTATATAAGTAGTCACAATACTCTTGATTTATAAAAATGATTATTAATTAATGTAAATTAATTAACCTTGTTAATACACCAAGTGGTCTTCGTTCCTGTCCTAGAACGGTATATCATGCTCATATAATTATCAAATATATTAATAATCAATAAATTAATTTATGTAATGAAATGTTATGAACAGACAAAAGCCATAGACAATAGCAACAACAATGACAAGACGAGATAATCAAAGACAATTGAAAACAGTCGCAGAAATCCAATAAAATAAAAATGTGAAACTAAAATAGAATGTCGTAAAGAGTTACGATGATAACTGCGATAATATAATAAACAATACAATTGACAAGACAGTGTAAAAACATATGTTTTGTAAAGAACTGAACGAAAGTCAGATGAGACGGACAATAATCACATACAAGATACATTATAAAACTAAAGTACGAGTAAAAATAACTATGAAAACAACGATTAAAACTTGACGGAACAGCTAAACAGATACTATCATAAGAAGCAAGTAGCGATCGGAACTACAGCAAAGTTTCTAGCCTTGAACCGGAATTATCGCTCAATTGAAACTTATAATTCAAAACCTACAGAACATCTGACAAAAAGCCCGAATCGGCTTCGAGATGAACCTCGTTTGTCAGATCGACCTCCCTACCTCCCACGACGGATATACAACATAGAACATGCAACATGAAAAGTATATTGGTGGACATAGAAGAGAATAGGCACAGCCAAACACAATACAGCAATAAACGATACCACGTTTATACTTATCTCGGCTGATCAAACAAAAAATGTGCCTCGTCTCCGTATATGTACGTTTGAGACTTTAAAATACTTCGCTCTGAGTATATGAGTAAAGCTCGCACGTGATGAGGACTAAAGGATGATGTCCAACGTAGTTAGTCAATGGAGAACTTGATGTAGAGGTTCACTGATGACCTTGACCTTCTGCTAACCGTCGTGTTGATTCCATGATGAAGACACGGATCTTTCTGTATAATGATTCTTGAAAAATTTATTGAATGCGTTCCCTTTGAAGCTTGTCCAAAACATAATGTGCCGCCAATTACTGTTAGACCGATTTTCTGGGTCTCTACAGATGACTGTTTGATCGTGCTGATAATACGCGAATCCAAATAAACTGTCAAAATTAGTTCAACAGGTAACGATGCAAACTTCAGGCATGTCAACCAAGGCCTTCTGGGAATTGAAGTAAACTGTAAGGCGGGTGGTACAGTTTAACATTATTTATTGACGGTATAAGTTCAACGATACGATACAATGTTCTTGACGGAGACAATCAACATGGATGCATAGTAATGATACGCTGACGAAAATTATGTACATCTATGATGGTGGTTAGGTATTGCGGTAAATCCCTTTCAAACATCTTCCTTACATTCATGTAATAAGGATCCAGTAATGTTCATGCTAAGTTTGAAACAGTAAGATATAAATGTCCGTTGACCTTGTCTGAGGACAACCAACTAAGTACGTATTCCCATATCACTGAATCCCGCATTCATCCAAACAAAAGACTGTCTTGATCCAAGACTTCATTCCTACCACGTAGGTTCAAAATATAATATCAATGGCGTAAACATGAAGCTACATCTGGGTTAGTATTTGGGTTTTAACTAACCTCTCCACAAACTCATGCCACGACTTTGGCATGGGCACAACGGCATTTTATACATAAATTATAAAATCCAATAACTTGCTTCCCTCGTAGGAATTCTTCGTCTACGATAGATTATAGAGGCTCATAGTTCCTTTTGATCCATTCTAGAGATATCATAGCAAGATGATATTCCCGCTAGATTCTCTCAAGGAGTCGCCTAAAATTACAGGTTTGAATATGCTAATCATACAATATGACGGGGCGACAACTTACATATTACTCCCAATATTGGCTTCGACCTGAAGACCAATATTGTAATAAACGAATGGCTTCCACAGACTTGCCATGATAATCAAAATACTCCACGGACATATCGTCCGGACTGCTCCTTTCAGATCATGACGTAGGACTCCCTTCTAAAAACTAGGTTACCCGTGCGTACCGAGTAACACATACTCTACATTGTGCACGTCGGTGCGTGAGTAAATCGAACGCACAAATAATATAACTATATCACGACTGGTGCGTACATTGGCAGGACCGAACGACTACCCCCATAGGTAAAAACGTACGCAACAAGGAGTAAACCGATATTGAAAGTGAAACTTATTGTGACTTTCAAAATAAACTAAAAAGAATGGTTACAAGGATAACATTGATAATATTACCTATAAAATCTTCCATGATCATTAAAAATAACTTAGAGCAATCTTAGAAAAATATATTTTAGTAAAATTTGTGGTTTAGCAAAAGAAAACCCAAAAAGACAAAAATATTAAGGACACTAAAGACTGACATAAAACTTATATAGACAGATAGAGCTTAGTCTTCTGGTCAATAATATATTTTAATATCAAAAATCGCACGAGTAATAACTAAGATATTGTAGAAATACTATATATTCTTAGACAGTGTGACAAACAGACTATCGTTCTTGCTCATTTATTGGTAACATTTTTGGGACGCAATTTTGAAAAGAGGCATTGGCGTGATTCAAATTTGATTGGTTAACGCCAGGAGGAAGGGAGAGGTAGAAAATGTTAGCCCAAAACTAAAAATATTTTGCAGTGTAATGGCATAGGCAGACTGACCAACAGACTACGTAACACATAGTATGTTTGGGGTTTTGTTTTTCTAAACTAAATTTAAAATTTGGTAGTCGCCTGATTTCATTGGCCAGTCCAAATTGATATTAGCAAAAGCTTACAAGGCTCTTGGCCATTTGAAAGAAATTCTTTGCCAAGGGACGATGAGAACAGAAGTGTTGATTTTAAATAAGTAAATAAAATTCTAACAGTCTGGACAGCGGCAGGAAAAACTTGTGCCATATCTGGCAGTCATCGTTGCTTGTGTGTTTATATTTCATTGGATTGTGGTAAGGAGAGTGACTTATTATTATGTATTAATAAAACTGCAAAAGCTAGATACTGCTATTGGGAAAAGTGAAGGACATGCCGGGAGCAAAAATTATTGAGTCCTCAAATTGAATTGTGTTTGAATGTTGCATATTGGTATGACTATTATTATCATTATTAGATCAGGCATATTAGCAAGCCTCTGTGTTCCATGAACACTGATCAACATGCCTAGAGCGTTTATATTTTGGAAAAAAAAGAACAATCATAAAGAAGGATATATATATATATATATATATATATATATATATATATATATATATATATATATATATATATATATATATATATATATATATATATATATATACTCCAATTACATTGTGTTGAAGACAATTATGTAAAATGACAGTGGCGTATCCGCCATATGGACCTGAGGTGTGGTCACAATAGGATGTGAAGTCTTAAGAATTAGGGGTTGGTGCACTTGCATGCACACGAGGCTGACCCCATCATAGCATGTAGTAACTAGTTAATTGAAGTATATTCCAGATGTGAAAAGGCCAGGGTGTCTTTTGTTTGCAGGGTTTTATTTCCTGTTACCAGCCGGTGACAGCAAACCTGATGATATATATCTGAAGACAGAAAGTCTCCATTGAAAGTGTATTAGCCTACTGTATGCAGTTATCCAGAAGGAGCTTCTGTGAGCTGACATTCTCTGCAGAGCAGTGTTAGGCGATTGACTTTACATAACAGAATATAAGGTGATGTGCCATAATCTGGGCACTCTGACATTTCATCTGTGAATAAATTGATTTCCCCAAAAATTAACTATAATGATCGGGGCATGATGACAACAACAGCTCCTCAAATACATGACTCACACTACTATATATTTTATAGACAAGTCTGTGAATACACCTATAGGAACACTATAGTTTATCGTTATAGGACAAAGAGTCCCTTTGGTTTATTAACATTTGTAAGATATATTTTCCTCAGTTTCAAAAGACCTGTCCAAAAGAGATTGCAGGACAGGCAGATTAAAATTGTACCAAAAAAAAAAAAAGAATTAATGTTCAAACTTAAACCACAGACTTATTCCTTTAATTATAGTGAGTTATAGTGTGTTGTGTTGATGTACCATCATTTTCATTTCACCCCTAGACACTAGTCACATCAAACACCAGACACTAGAAATAAAATACAGCCCGTGTGAGATCTAGAGAGGTAGCGTTAGGTACCCTGAGAATTTATTACCATCATCATCATCAACTATTAGACTCAGGATCTTACATAGCTTGACCTCACACGGTTGACACTTCCACAGCAATACACCATTCAATTATAACATCTTAACCTCTCCAGCAAATTAAACTTGCTACAGTGCCCCATGTATGACTCATCAGATGTTACTGTACATTAAACTTTAAGAGCTTCGATGGGCATTGTAGTTAGAGCTCTAGTTTCTTGAGGGAACGTTCCCAGTTTCGAAACCTTGAAACGCTACGCCCATGTCTACCCAGCTGTAAATTGGTACCTGACATTGCTCGTGAGTTAAGGTAGGAAAAGGCTGCGCGGAAGGGAACCTGTCACCCCGCCTCATCAATCTGTGACCTAATAATGTGTAATCTATAACACTCCATTTTCTACGGCCGTATCTGCTAAGCGACAAATGTTATCTCTTATATTACACTGTGTAACAAAAAACCTACCACAGTCTATAAAGTCATGTACAGGTAATTTCATAAGTTGTTGAATGATTAAAAAACATGTTACATTCTTAACTAAAAGTTACTTAATTACTTTAGTCGTTCCTCTTCTACCGTGAGGTTTAGAGGTTTGGAGGAGAGAGCGTCAGACTATCCAATCGGCTGTCGTCCTACTGGCCTGGTTCCATTCTAGTCCTCGGTCCTTCAAAGATTGTTTAATGTTGTACTCTCAACGGACTCTGGGTCGTCCTGGAGGTCTTAATCCCTGGCTCTTAGTTTCCCATACTTGTCGTCGTAGCCGATCTTCTCTCACTAAAACTACAATGTAATGGGGGAAAAATGCATGCGCCTTAGAGGGTTTAGCATTTCTCTTACTCGCTAAGTTGTTACGGTGTTTTTGTTGAGGTCGTCTGCTATAGTTGGCAGAGGCGCAATTTTTAGGTCAATAGAATTAATAGATTGATGTTGAAACTTCACGGTATACTGAACGCAAAATACACGGTCAAATTATGACGTGTTTGCGTAGGGAAGGTCATGCTTGGTGACTTGGATACGGCACCCTTTTTATGCCATCCGTCAAGCTGCGAAGTCGTGTCTGATCTCCTTCCAAGGTTGGGCTTAGTATATAGCCATATTTATGAATTACTATGAGAACTCAGGGTCAGTTCAAATAATAGAATGACGGAGGAATTATGAAGTTATTAAATAACTTGGATTATGGAAGGAATATCGATTAATGATTCGATTTTTTTGATTGACAAACTCATGCGCTCATTTCTGGCTGTCTGGATCCCAGCAGCGCATGTACACAGCCATGAAGTTCTGTTGACAGTAATATATTAAGACACGGACGGAATTGTAATATGAATTGACCTGAATCAGAATTAATGCACGTTGATTATAAACCATGCTCATGATGTCTTCAATGTCTAACATAAATAAACATGTATTTTGTGGACTCGAATATTGGATTTATCCAGTCAGTATTATTCAAGTGTTACCCAGTTCTAATCTACCCTTAGCATTCGCGTACTAATCTATCGAAGCACGATAATTCAAGACATGAATGAAAATTAAGAAATTTCAATACAAGGCCAGAATTTGGAAAGACTCTTTATTAACATAATAAGTTTGGACCTGTCTATGCAAGGACTACAACTCAACATTGCCACAGCAAAACAGAAGGCAACATAAGTATTTAAGTGATGAAAATATATACTAAATATAGTTGACTCATATTTATTTGGCTTATGCCCCTTGTCTGACATATCTTACTGTGTTTATAAAGTGACGCCAATACAGTAGGGTTAGTACCAGGCCGTCAATTAGCGTTTCTCAACCTATTTATCCTGGAGGAATCTTTGAAATACTGTTCAGTTCTCAGGCAACCTCTGTAAACGAAATGATTATATCTACAGCTCATGATACCTTAGCGTGATCTGTAAGTTGTAAGCATAGTAATCCAATAAAAACTGGCAATGCTCTTTTGAGTACAGAATGATTTCTTCTGTGGATCCGTTTATTTCAGCCAACGTATTAATTAGCCTACTCTTTTTGTGTGGTTTCCCCCTTACCACAATGGATATCAACTTTGATGCAAGTCATTTAAAATAAAATAAAAAACGGAATATTCGTTATCTACAGGTAGGTAAAGAAACATCAGTTTTTTTAATGTTAAATTTCCTACATGTTTTTTTTTTAACCTTATTCATGTACTGGAGCCGCGGTAGCACAGTGGTTAGTGCACTGGCTTCCTAGTTCGGTGGTCCATGGTTCGATCCCACGTTGAGGTGGGATTTTTTAGACCGCAAACGGCTCCTGGGTCGACCCAGCCTCATGAATTGGGTACCAGAGCAACTCTGGGAAGGTTAAGGCGGCCGGCGTGATGCTGACCACTTCATCCCTAGTGTGCCGATGGTCAAGAAAATATGCGCCTAACACCATATTCGCAATATGCCTCAATGGGCGTATAACGGGGTCTTTTTTATTCGTAGGCATAAAAGTCATTTCACAGATGTCTACTCTAATGAAATGTGTTTTGTGCAAAAGTGATCACGGTCCTATTGCGCACTGTCATTCAGGACCACTCGATCACTGTCCACCACTGCCAGCGTTAACATCGCCAGCGTTAACATCGCCAGCGTTAACATCGCCAGCGTTAACATCGCCAGCGTGCAAAGTTTAGACAACGACATTTATTTATTCAATCTCGATCTCTCCCGGTACCCATAGCAACCTCTCCTGGAAACCTAGAGGGTTCTGTGGAACCCCGGTTGAGAAATCTTGCCTTCTATTATAGCAGACTGAGCATATGAAAGCATTTTCTTAATTGGAAGTGTCATCTAGCGTTCATGAGTTCGGTTCTCCTTAGCGTTGATGCTATCTTTGTTAACCAGTATTCTTCATTGTGTCCAGAATGTTAAACCAAAAATGTTAATAGTCACATATAACCTCGGTTGATGCAACATAACCGCTAAGATTATGCACTGAGCCCTCCTCAAGCTCTTTTCACCACCTCTCTCCTCCCGTTCCGACTTCCTGAACAACACGCACATTTCGTTTTCCGACCTTTCTGACCTATTACCACCCTCAAGAATGCTAAATAAATGTTTGGCGAAGTTTATTTTCTATAAATCTAGACGTCACAACGCGGGGAAAATATGCTTGCATGCGCATGCGCAGACTATTTCAGTTGGGATCTCCACGCCCGTCCCAACGATAACTAGAGTTGTCTTTTCTTGATAACCAGTGTTACAAGGACGCGCATATCTTGTGATTTAGTTAGTGTTAATAAGATAGCTCAGATGGTGCAGAAACATGGACGATGAATAAGCATTTGGAAGAAAGAATTGAGGCTCTTGAAATGTGGATATATAGAAGAATGGGGCGTATCTCATGGAAAGAGATGAAAACAAATAAGCAGGTCCTAGAAAATCTAGGTATGAAAAGAGAACTAATGAGGGAGGTCAAAGTTCGACAGCTAAAATACTTTGGCCACATAAAAAGGCATAACACCTTGCAGAAGACCATAACAGAAGGGAGAGTTGAAGGCAAACGTGCAAGGGGAAGACAGCGCTATAAGTGGGAAGACAACATCAAGAGATGGACAGGAAAGAGTCTGTCAGAGTGCACCATCAAGACAAGAGACAGAAGACGTTGGAGATCCATTACAGCCAACCTTCGTTGTGGAGATGGCAACTGATGATGATGAATAAGATAGCTCAGCCATTTAACCATCAATGTTACAATTACGAAAGTAGATTTTTTTTTTTTAACTGAAAAACGATATTCAGAAGTATGACTTTCAATCAAACAAAAAATAAATGTAAAACATTTATGACTGCGTCACCCTAATGGCTGTGTTAGTGGCAACAATACAGGTGAATTGAACAAACCTGAAGGGAAACTGTCTTTTCAGAGCGAGTTGTTTCAAGCAATTTTAAAGTACTTATAAATTGTAATTGTTAAGGTAATGAATGTATAAATTAAAAAAATTTTTGTTTGTGTTAATGCATCCTTGGCAATAAATAGCATGTACTGCTTTTGCAGTCTATGATATTATCCTCTTAAACCCTTTGTTGTGTTATATACTTCGTGCTTGAACGAACACATGGAAATAAATAATGATGTACAGTTATCCCCACTAGCCAAAACGCACTTGAGCCGCCACTGCTTCCGTATTTTTCTTCCAGCTACCAGGACAACATGTCTTTTGTTTTAAATGCACCTTTAATGGTGACTAATTTTCTTATGAGCTTTACTTACATTTGGTTTTTAAACTTATCAAAGTATATTGTATTTAACGGTGAATTTCATTCGACCACTCACTTTACATTATGTACTTTTCGAGCACGCCTGTGTCCAACGAAGACATTGTCGTAGAAACGTATGCTGTGCTTTATTCTTTATCAAAGACAGTCCTAATGTCCATCTGCGTTTACCTCATAACTTTTCATCTTTTTTGTTTTAATTCCACGTGCCCTGGTGATCTGTACAAACATAGGGCAGGTTTAGTCAAGTGAATATTTTCTTAAGTGTCATTCTGACACGTGGAAGAGCTGATACAATTTTATAGGTATAGCCAATTGTCTAGTAGCGTGACAATATTCCCTACCCACTATCAACAGACCCATCATCAACATCAACATAATCATCACCAATATTATCATTATTTTCGTTATCGTTGTCATCATCATCATCATCATGATTATCACAAAGCACGTCATCATAACCATTAATATCATCAATATCAGTATAATCATCACCAGCGTTATCGTAGCCAATATTTTATTTTCATTATCACCAACATCATCTTCATCATTATCGCCATCTTCTTTATCATCGTGGTTATCGTTGTCATTATCGTAATTATCCTCATCAACATTATGGTCATTATAATCATGATCATCATTGTGAACAACAGTGTTATCCTGACCATCTGTATAATCCTCATAACGCGTCATGTCCAGTGGAAGTAACATTAGTTCCGATGATAACTGTCCTTTCAAATTTCAGTACATCTGAACTTCCACCGCTGTTCCATCCATCTTGTCATGGCAACTCAGATTTGCCATGTTTGTCGTCCTGTGCCTCTAACAATACGTGTATTATCGTGGCCCGAAAGTGGAGTTAGGAATAGTAACACGATTACCTACCATGGATGTCGTAACATGCGGCTAAGTCGGGTGGAACAAAGAAAACAGGTTACTCTATCCTATTGACATTTTAAGCCACGAAAACTGCAACAAACAATAGGAACAAGTCAATCAAAGAACAAAAATCAGTCAACCAAGACAGAAGGTTCTTTAGTAAGGATCCGCATGATGAAACAGAGAAAGCCAAAAAGGAGGCTAGGTTTGTGTCTCATCTTTTTTTTTCGTCTAAAAAAATTCTGATGTACCTGGAATGTTTGTACAGGTAGATCGCACAACACATGGGAAATTTGAGGTGAAGAATGAAAATAATAAGAAAAAAGATATGGATACACCGCTAGAGCTAATGACACGTGGTAGCAGCACATGTCATGTCTTTGTTGAAGACCTATGATGTGGAGTAATGAATAATGAATGACTGTGCCTTTTGTGAGCTTGATATTCCCTATTGTAGCCAGATTTTCTAGATCCTCATTTCGAAATAGTTTACGTTGTTTTATTTTTTGACATGACTAATTTTACTTTGACGTGAAGGCATGAAGAAGATGTGGAAATAACTTGTGCTGATGGTACAGGACAGGAAGACTTGACAACAGTTTGTTGAACGTCTATGCTCCTTGAGAAGTGCAAAAGTGAAAAAAGGAAGCACAGGGAGGAAGAGAAGGAAGAAGAAAAAGAAGAAAGGAAATAGAAGAAAAATACGTAAGAAAAAGTAGAAAAAGACGACGAAGTAGAAGGAGAAGAAGAAGTA
This sequence comes from Oreohelix idahoensis, assembly GCA_024509875.1. Lineage (NCBI taxonomy): Eukaryota > Metazoa > Mollusca > Gastropoda > Stylommatophora > Oreohelicidae > Oreohelix > Oreohelix idahoensis. Next base: position 76,531 of record JAMPIV010004764.1, read on the forward strand.
AAAAAAAGAAGAAGAAAAGACGAAGAAGAATAAGAAAGAAAGAAGAAGGAGGAGAAGAAGAAAAGAATAATAATAATAAGAAGAAAACGAAGAAGAAGAAGAAGATGATGAAGAAGAAGAAGAAGAAGAAGTGAAGAAGAAAAAATAGAAGAAGAATTTAACTTTATAATCCCTGGAGGTAAAGGAGATGTGGTTTAACAGAAGATGTTAAGAATACCATCAACAGATACAAAAAGCAGGAAGGATGTCCTGAAAGAAACCAGTGTGCAAAGTAATTATTACTCATATTAGAATGAAGTATTTATTACTCACATTAGAATGGAGTATTTATTACTCATATTAGAATGAAGTATTTATTACTCACATTAGAATGGAGTATTTATTACTCATATTAGAATGAAGTATTTATTACTCACATTAGAATGGAGTATTTATTACTCATATTAGAATGGAGTATTTATTACTCATATTAGAATGAAGTATTTATTACTCATATTAGAATGGAGTATTTATTACTCATATTAGAATGAAGTATTTATTACTCACATTAGAATGGAGTATTTATTACTCATATTAGAATGGAGTATTTATTACTCATATTAGAATGAAGTATTTATTACTCATATTAGAATGAAGTATTTATTACTCATATTAGAATGAAGTATTTATTACTCATATTAGAATGAAGTATTTATTACTCATATTAGAATGAAGTATTTATTACTCATATTAGAATGAAGTATTTATTACTCATATTAGAATGAAGTATTTATTACTCATATTAGAATGAAGTATTTATTACTCATATTAGAATGAAGTATTTATTACTCATATTAGAACGAAGTATTTATTACTCACATTAGAATGAAGTATTTATTACTCATATTAGAATGAAGTATTTATTACTCATATTAGAATGAAGTATTTATTACTCATATTAGAATGAAGTATTTATTACTCATATTAGAATGAAGTATTTATTACTCATATTAGAATGAAGTATTTATTACTCATATTAGAATGAAGTATTTATTACTCACATTAGAATGAAGTATTTATTACTCATATTAGAATGAAGTATTTATTACTCATATTAGAATGAAGTATTTATTACTCATATTAGAATGAAGTATTTATTACTCATATTAGAATGAAGTATTTATTACTCATATTAGAATGAAGTATTTATTACTCATATTAGAATGAAGTATTTATTACTCATATTAGAATGAAGTATTTATTACTCATATTAGAATGAAGTATTTATTACTCATATTAGAACGAAGTATTTATTACTCACATTAGAATGAAGTATTTATTACTCATATTAGAATGAAGTATTTATTACTCATATTAGAATGAAGTATTTATTACTCATATTAGAATGAAGTATTTATTACTCATATTAGAATGAAGTATTTATTACTCATATTAGAATGAAGTATTTATTACTCATATTAGAATGAAGTATTTATTACTCACATTAGAATGAAGTATTTATTACTCATATTAGAATGAAGTATTTATTACTCATATTAGAATGAAGTATTTATTACTCATATTAGAATGAACTATTTATTACTCATATTAGAATGAAGTATTTATTACTCATATTAGAATGAAGTATTTATTACTCATATTAGAATGAAGTATTTATTACTCATATTAGAATGAAGTATTTATTACTCATATTAGAATGAAGTATTTATTACTCATATTAGAATGAAGTATTTATTACTCATATTAGAATGAAGTATTTATTACTCATATTAGAATGAAGTATTTATTACTCATATTAGAATGAAGTATTTATTATTCATATTAGAATGAAGTATTTATTACTCATATTAGAATGAAGTATTTATTACTCATATTAGAATGAAGTATTTATTACTCATATTAGAATGAAGTATTTATTACTCATATTAGAATGAAGTATTTATTACTCATATTAGAATGAAGTATTTATTACTCATATTAGAATGAAGTATTTATTACTCATATTAGAATGAAGTATTTATTACTCATATTAGAATGAAGTATTTATTAATCATATTAGAATGAAGTATTTATTAATCATATTAGAATGAAGTATTTATTACTCATATTAGAATGAAGAACTTCCCTTTGTTCGGGCATGTTATCATGAGAAGAAGACACCTAGAAATGTAATGTAACAACAGAAGGGATTGACAAACAAGAGATAGAGAACAACAAAGAGATAAGATATTGGACAGTTCGACATTATGGCATGGAAAAAAGTCAACAAGAGAAACAATATACATCACTAGGGGCACGAAGTTGTGGAGAGACATTATCACCTACGCGAGATGAAGTGATAATTGGAACATAAGTAAAATATTTTCAACTTTTTTTGTGCGACAAAATTGTGCAAAAATGTTGCAGGAAGTGCGTGCAATTTGTAATCTTTTCTTGCGAAGAATGCTTTCCAAACGAAACATGAGGTCGGTTGGCGCAGCTTTTGAGTTTCCACCTACAAGGGCTGATGTGGACTATAGGAATGTACCCTGTTCCCAGGGGGATTTGTTTAAGAAATAAAGTTCTGGTCGTCTTCTCAGTTTAACCCTTCAGCACCGCCCCCTTGTCTGTGCCCTCCTCTTCCTAGTCCACCACATTTTTTCTTCATTAGAAATCATGCTGATATTTTTTAATGCCTATTTTTACACCCTTTTCACATTTGCTTGAACTAAGCGTTTTCAAGTTGAGATCTGTTTATCTTTGAGACATTTATGAATAGTCTTAGTATATGATTGTTGGTTTAGTTTTACAGGGACCCCATTTTGGAGACCTCAGTGAGAAGGACCTTAAGGCAGAGTGAATAAACCAGGATATTCTGAAGACTTAACTGGTATCGCGGGTAGGATTCTTTTCACTTGTACTGGATTTAGTAGGTGTCAATCTCCAGCCTTACAGGGACCGCGAAGGTGGGGGAACAAAACGAAGTGCAGAAGTGGTTTTAAGCGTAACAGAGGGGAACAAATTCGTCGTCTGCCACAGAAACATTGTCGTCTGCCACAGAAACATTGTCGTCTGGACGCCATCGAGGTGCTGGTGTTCTTTCTCTCTCGCTTCTTCTTAGGTTAAATTTTAGGGCGAAGGTGGTAACCATGACAACAGTATGGATAACCGCTATGGCTATTGGTAAGTTTCACGTATTGTTTTCTCACAGACTGTTACAATGTTTTATATATATATATATATATATATATATATATATATATATATATATATATATATATATATATATATATATATATATATATATATATATATATATATATATATATATATATATATATATACTGTATATAGTGTGTGTGTGTGGCATTATACTTTTTATCTGAATATCTTGATAAGTTAGGTATACATGTACGGTAAAAGATAAAGGATCATGTATACATGCTCATAGAGGCATATTGAGAATATATATGCCATATTTTCTTGACACGAGGGGTGATGTGGTCAGAATTTCGCCGACCGCCCTTAACCTTCCCAGAGTTACTCTGGTAACCAATTTTCATGACGCTGGGTCGATCTCGGAGCAGTTTGCGGTCTAAAAAAATCCCACCTCAACTAGGGATCGAACCATGGACCGCCGAGGTGGCAAGCCAGTGGTTCATAATACAGTATAGTCATTAATGAGGTTTTGCGGAATCCGAGGGTTCCGAAATGAGTCGTAAAGGGTTCCGCGAGGCCCCTTGAATAAATATATAAACAATTGAAAAAAATTAGAAAATGTGTGTCCAACAGTTGTCTTTACATGGTTAGTTTCTGCGCACTTTTGAATTCTTGATTAACTTGCTCATTTGCACTTTTTCGCGTCTTTTTGGTCTCTATGTACCTCTCCTACCCTGGGAATGTTAGAAGAGGCACTGCCTTGTAACGCTATCAATTGATTGTCTCACTGTGGTTCCCTAGCTAACACCAGTATATTCTCTTCACCCCTTGTTCCACTGGCTTTGACAGATACATTGACGTATGTGGTTTGTTGAAGGTCTATGCTCCTTGGGAAGCTAAAGTTTTGTTTCGTATATATTATGTTCAGTTGATATTTTCAAGATCTATATATTTGCCGTGTTGTTATAGGGATACAGTTGCTCCGTTACCGAAGCTGTGTCTACATGTGTGTGTGATAACCTAAAGAAAACTCTCTCCATATAATAGCAATTTCATTTATATATATATATATATATATATATATATATATATATATATATATATATATATATATATATATATATATATATATATATATATATATATATATATATATATATATATATATATATATATATCGAAAAGGTTAAGAAATACTGCCATAATAGTTCACATTTCACTATAATCATGCTTTATATTTGTAAATCATGATAAATGACAATAATAATTCTGTTATCGTCATGTTTGTCCAATCTTTTTCCATCAAAGTTGCATTATTTTTTCATGGCGCATTTTGCGAACTAAATTGCACCTGTTGAAACAACGCGCATTTTGCTCTTATCCTTAAGAATGGCGGATGTTCGATTTTTATACACATTTTCTTGAATTTACGCCATTTGTGTTCCGGATGAGAATGAATAAGTATGTTATATTTATAGTTAGCAGTAAATTAGGAATAAAGTTTGTAACAATTGCAGTAACGTCGATGATTTAGTTGCTCAAGTCGTTACTCCCTTAAATAATGATTCGTAGACGGAGTAACAGAAAGTTTATTTTGAATTGTTGTTATTCTTTTTTTTTTTTTAAATACGTACAAAGGCAAGCTTTTTAAAAGAAATTCAAACATGTACCAAACGTGTTGTGATAAAGCAACTATTAATTAATTAGTAAAAAATTGTGCTCTGTTCATTTCTCACCATGCTACTTTTGACGCGTTGCTCCGTAGCTTTATGACCAATGCATCGAGATAAATGAGATAAATGACCACATTAGAAATTAGTACCGTCTCGAGGACATGCAGCAGAAAACGCACATCCTAATTATTCCTCATCATGATTTTTTGGGGGACTTACTCGTTTGTCTCTAAATGTCTTAATATTATGTTTGTGTTCTGTCATCTTGTGGCGAGGCATGGATCTTTCAACCTAGACTTCAGTCCGTTGGTTATATGGAAACGCATTTAGCCCTTCTAAAATATGTGAACTACGTAACTGAAGTGCATTGTTGACAAAAACTTAGTCCTGAAATGGACAACTAGCTTCTATCAGTTAACCTGATGTGACCATGAAAATAGCTAGTTCTGATAAGGACTAATATTATCCATCTGCTAGCCCTGAATAGAACTTGTCCTAAAAAGAACTCGCCAGGTACGCCAACATTGCCCGTATCTTTTCAATTCTCAGCGAACACCAGGAAACTACGTTAAATGTCTTAATAGGTTCCGTCTATACGTCATTATAATTATATGTTCTTTATTCGGTCATTACCCTTTCGTTCCATGTGGTGCACAGACGTTCACCATTCACTCCCAGAAAAATTACTGTGCCATCGTTTTGTGGTCATTCCATGCTTTTTTTATTCCTTTTAAGTCTTTCTTCAATTGCCTTCTCTACAAGGTATGTGTTGTTAAAGCAGATAATCACTATTAGAACAGGATTATAGAAGGAAATGCTGGCATTAAATAGGACACACATTAAGAAAGTCAGATAATAGCATTACAAGGAAGTTCCTGTTTTGAAATCTCCATGGTGTGAGAAATAGAGAGAGATGAATCAAAACCATTTAGCTCCACAAAGAGTATATGCCTTTAACAAATACATGCCAGGTCCTCCTATGTCGTGCCAACAACTCAAGTTCTTTCCACGTTTTCCTCATCAGTTTCACTTCTGTATCCAGTTTTCTTCTCCACGTGGTTTTTGGTCTACCTCTGCTTCTCTTTCCCTGGGGATTCCAGAACAAGGACTGCCTTGTAATGCTATCAACAGGTTTCCTCAGTGTGTGTCCTATCCATCGCCAGCGTCTTCTTCTCAACTCTTGTTCCACTGGCACTTGTCTGGTTCTTGTCATCAATTCAACATTTGTGACTTTGTCATACCATTTCAGTCCTTCTATTCTATGTAAACACCCATTTATGAAAGTCTGTAGCTTTTTGGTTGTTGTTTTTGTTGCTCTCCATGTCTCAGAGCCATACAATAGGACTGACTTGACATTTGAGTTGAAGTTTCTTATTTTCGTATTGGACTTGATTTCTCTTGTTCTCCATATGTTTCCCAATGCAATGACAGTTCCTCTTGCTTTTTTCTATTCTTATTGTGATATCACTGTCTGTCCCTCCAACTTTGTCTGTATTGCTGTCAAGATATGTGTACGCTTCTACATCTTTTAGTGGTATTTCTTCAAATTCAACCCTGTTATCATTTCTTGCATTTATTCTCATTGTGTTAGTGCCGTGCCTAGTGGCGTAGGAGATCATGTCTCTCCACAACTTCCTGTCTCCAGTACAATTTACCAGTTCTGTTGTTGACTTCTTTCCATGCCACGATGTCAAACTGTCCAGTATTTGCTCTCTTTGTCTTCCCGTATATCTTTTTCCTTCAATCTTACCTGTTGTTACGATATATTTCAGCTTTCCTCTTCTCATAACATGCCCAAAAAAGTGGGTTGGTTCTTTCTATTTTGTGAAATAATTTCCCTTTGCGCATTCTCCTCTTTCAGGACATCCTCATTACTCTTTTTGGCTGTCCATAGTATTTTTAACATTCTTCTGTAAAACCACATTTCTGTTGCCTCCAGTGCCTTTCCTATTTGTTTACTAATTGTCCTTGACTCACTCCCATATGTCAGGGTTGGTTATATATAACAATGAAGAACTCTCTTTCTTACTTCCAATGACAAAAACTTGTTGTATAAAATACTCTTCATTTTATAGAATGCTTCTTTTGCCTGAGCTATTCTGCTCTTCACTTCTGAGATGCATCTTCCATCGTTTGTTATTAGTATATAATTTTCATTTTATCATTTTAATCCAAGCTTATCTTATATCAATGGATTCGTCTAATATGCTTCCTTCTGGCAACGACGTCTTGTAGGACATCCTTAATACTCTTTCTTAGCTGTCCATGGCGGCCCCCATGGCTAGAATCAGACACGTGTCAGAGAAACAAGAAATGAGATGAAGATGCTGACAATGGGTAGAACACACGTTGAAGGAATTGGTTGAAAGTATTACCAGGAAAGCTGTATTCTGGAGTTTCCAGGGTAACAATATTAGACGTACACTGAAATATGCATGGAGAAGAGAACTTGGGAGAGAAATAAAAATGACGCGGAATACATGGAAACACCTTGAGCTGATTGCACGTGACAGGGTGACTATGCATGTGTTTGTTGAAAACCTATGCTTCTTCGGGACCTGATTAGTAAAGCTCGATGATTGATCGTGGCCCTCATCGGTGCTTCATTACATCAAACAACAATCTGGTTTCACACTTACCAAAAATATCCAATACCACAATTTCCGTCGTAAGTACGTCGGTCGGTCGGTCACATCATGCACACCGTCATTTGCGCACTTTTCTATTTTCGAGAGAGTACATTAACTTTCAACCACAGCTAAGGGGTGCAACTGTGGTTGAAAGTTAGACAATAATTGTATTGTTTCCCTTATATGTACTCTCCCGAAAATAGAAAAGTGCGCAAATGACGGTGTGCATGAACAGTTTGATTATGGAATGAAGCCAACAACACAATTGATAAACAGTACATGAACTGGAGACAGGAAGGTGCGGAGATGCAGATTAAATCAACAGACAATCAAGATACTCTTCTGTCCAGTTGCATTCGGGAAACGGATTTAACTCATCATTTTATTAATTAAAAGTAACCTTAAAATGTAAGTTTTTGATTGTTTCTTCAAGACAAAATTTTAATTTAAAGTTTTGCAGACTTATTATTATGGATCAAAAGGATAAAATGGCTGCAATTAAAAACCTGTCAATTTTGACGGGTTATTGCTAATTTCAATCATAATAGTCAATTTCATTTGAAAGTTTCGTTAACTTTTTTCTGTTGGTACAACGTTCAAGCATTTCATGTTGCTTTTGTGATAATGTTGCTCATACAGATCTGTGAGAAGAGTTGCGTCCTTGTCGTACATGTCGCTTTATTCCTTAGCCTCTACTGAATTCCTTGATAGACCGAGCGACAAATTGTCTGGTATATTTCTATGTCCGCTTTGTGATGTATTTTGGGCATCTTCAAATCTTGCGGAGCCCATCCGTATTCAAATTCTGCACGATAAGGAGGTAGGGGTGACATATTTGTATGTAACACTTTATGAAATATATTCCGCATCCTTCACGTATGGTTTACAAACCTGAGAGAAAGCGGATTTCCTACGCAGTCAGAATGCGTTATTGACACAGCACTAGCTTCCCAGCATTATGGTTCAAAACTAGATCATTATCTGGTGGGCATTCCAGTTTGTAGAAATCATTGTGATCAAAAATAGAACCATAACTATAAATTTATTTGGCTTTCAGGATGTTATCTTGACCCCAATATTACTATATCAAACGTCGTGCAACGAACAATGAAAAATTTGAAACTTTTCAGGAAAATATGGGAAAAGTGTGTAGTGTACAATGAATGATAAATTTTACTCACATTAAAAAAAGAGCTCGCACGCCGTTTAATTTTACTTGGTTTATTGACCATAAGTCATGCTACGTTTCAGAACAAAGGTCTAAGGAAGTTGAATGGGTATGGTTGGTATGGTTGGTATCGCACAGGATGCAAAGACCACCGGAGAATGAGTGCTCCATTTCATTCAAGCAGTAGAAAAAGCATAACACAACTATTTCCGGTCATATTTTGGCGGGTTATTTTCTCATGTGAAAGGGATTATGGTTTTTGCTGGTTGTAAATGTTGCTCTGTGGTTGTATCTCTACATGTTTCCACGTGTGGCTCTCTTTATGAATGTGGCCATGTGTGGCTGTTTGTAGATGTATTTTCATGTGGCTCTACTTCATGGTGGTGTTTCATTGTGGATTAGACTGAAATGTATCGGTGTTATTCAGTTCATATATTTTTCAATGTGTATTTCCACCAAGGCTGTGGAGTCGAGAGTCGCAATCGTGGAGTCGGTCGTTTTTAATGAATTCGGAGTCGGTAAAAAAATGTCACGACTCTGAATCCGAATTTTACACGAAACTTAAGCGCATGCAGATTATTTGTGAACGAACCAATACATTTAAATTAAAAAAAAAAAATTATCATTACAGTATTTTAAAGTACTTTTTTGAGTTTTTGTTTTATATTATTGAATGAATGAATGAAAAGTTAAAAATGTAAATTACAAAAGCCACGTATTCATTTATTCAAACATACACCATACATATACATATAATTTCATATAAGTGCATAATTTTTCACCATATGACTGGTTAAAAAAATGTAGACGGAGTCCGCATTCAGAGTCGTGTGTCGGAGTCGGAAGTCGAAGTCGGAAGTCGAAGTCAGACTTCAAAAATTTTAAGAGTTGGAAAATATTTTGGCTGACTCCACAACCCTGATTTCGACACGGTGTTCTATTCCTTCACGATTTTCCTTCTGGGTCTGTAAAGGTTTCTTTATTCGTGTATGCTTCTAGAAAATTCTCATGTAGATGTTTCTGTTGATCTGTAAGTAGATATGTGACTGTAATCACTTGTTTGTAGACGTAAACTGAAAGGAACTAAGTTGTGGCAGACACAGTAAACAAGACAGCTCTCTCACACACTTTATCTCTCTCTCCCTCTCTCTCTGGCTCTCTCTGGCTCTCTCTCTCTCTCTCTCTCTCTCTCTCTTTATCTCCGTGTATGTGCATCTTAACGTGAGCCTAATTCACATACTTTTACCAGTAGTACAAGGAGAACACGAAATGTGAAGTTAAAAGTAGTCCCATTTCTGATACTACCGAAGAAAATTGAAATTTCTTCTTCTTCTTCGTTCGCCCTGAAAAGGACGGTGGTTGCGTTGTGTCTGTTTACAACGTAGCTGTGATATCTGCACCTTTCGGTCGACACATCCGACTTCTGCACGGCATTTTTTAGGACCGGGTTTGCCTTCCCATTTCGATCCACACTCGCTCAGCCAGCCTGCACAGCTGCAGACTGTTTCCAGGACCACCACGTGGAGGTGGAGTGCGGTCTTGACCAGCTCTGGTTCGCTGAAATGACTCCGCTTATGTGCCTCAACTTTATGAAGTGGGGTGACACGTCTCCTGCCTCGCTGCTGTTACCATCTCTAAATAAAAAGCAGAGTTAGGTACTCATTTTTACAACAGAGTAAATTATAGTTTCGAACTAAGTCTCTTTGCGTCGAGAAGAAAGCGTTCTAACCACTAACTAACGTTTTCAATCTGTGAAGATACTCGCCGGGTATAGAGTACCTATAACTTTATAAAGTTAGAAACTCGAATTGGTTCATCAATATATTTCTCTTTAATATTAAATGTCTGATACATACGGGGTAATTAAAATGTCGCACATCTTTTTATAACTTCACTCGTAATTATTGAATATAAATGAAACAAATGTCAAAACATTAGGGAAATTACAACCATCCGACATTTAACTAATATGTTTTATTTTATTTATTCCCCAAAAAAAAAAATAAATAAATAAATAAATAAAAAAAATTAACATGATCAAAAAAACTGAAGTTTAAACAAAAAAAAAGGACAAAATTATTGCTGCCGGATATAACATTGTATGTCACGATCAGTCAATCAATCAATCAATCAATCAATCAATCAATCAATCAATCAATCAATACCCTTTAGCTGCCTAATGAGCAGAAACATTCAAAGTCAGAAAGTGATATTACATTTTCTTTATCTAGACATTTGTGTGATAGAAATTAATTGCATTTAAGTGAAGAAAAAAAGTTAATAATTTGGATGGTAAAATTTGTTTCGTTAATTCTTGTATTCTGCACTTTAAATGTATGATAGGAAACTATATACAGAGCGATACAACAGGAGGCAATCTGATCATAAGAAGAGGTCCTTCCGTTGATCAAGTGTTTCGGCCCCTTAATCTCCTTTACACTCTAATGGGGACGGGCCCACTTAGGTCATGATTCCCAAGTGTCAGCCTTCTGTTGTCTAGTGCAAAGAATCGAACCCACTCCACTTTGGTTACAGCTTTCAATTCACTCCTATTACCTGCCAGCTGGAGGCAATTGTGAAAGTAACCCCTGTGTTGAAAACAAATTACTGTCTCGAGTTCCATAACCCGTTGTGGTTGTTCTACAGCCAACACGATGCCTTTTCCGCAGTTTCGCTGAACCTCTTAAGTGCCCTTGTTCTTGACTGTCCATTTAACCCCAACAGTTTCAGTAGATCATACACTGAGGCCACCACGAGATCTCTTGCACCCACCTAAAAAGCCATGACCCTTGCAGTGAACCCATCGCGTCTCACGTCCGCGGCCAGATCATTATAATTTGCTACTTTGAACGAGTGTTGCTCGTCTAGTCTGGATTCAAATGGCACGGTCAGCTCAATCATTATAATCTGGTGCGATGATGAGGAATGCAGCACTATATCTGGCTATATTCGAGATCTTCTGATACTCTATGGATATGCCCCTAGCCCAGGTAGATCTACTGCCATCCCCCAGTCATTTCCACAGTCAAGAAGAGATGGTAAACTGCTACTTGGTCTACCTGGTTTGGGATATGGTAACTTTCCTGCTCTCAGAAAGTATATATTTTCAGTGCTCGATCTAACTTTGCTGTTCACCTTCACTCTTGCCAGGTCTATTGTAGCAGCCAGCTCATTTAGTACTTTGTTGTGGCACCATGTGAATCGCCCTTGCCCTAATGCCACCTTGCAAGCTGAGAGCACGTGTTCAAGTGTCTGCCTCTCATGGCACAGGGGGCACTGAGCATCATCAGACTTTCCCCATCTCACAAGGTTTGCGGACGATGGCAGGAGGTCATTTATTGATCTGATAATGAAGCTGAGCCTAAGAGGGGCCAAATGCCATATATCATTCCATGTCAAGGACCTTTGCAGGGCTCCTTCCCATGTAGTCCATTGGCCTTGTTGGGCCTGTTGCACCACTTTTAGCATCCTCTTATCATTCTCAGCTCCTCGTATCTCCTGAACTACCATGTCTCTGCGTTCCCTGCTTGATGCCTTGGACCACCAGGGGATGTTACCATGGCCAAATCCCCGTCTATTCGTCTGTGTGTATCTGATTACCTCCCTCAGCTTGAGCGACTTTTAGGCAGCATCAACAGCTTCATCCACTTTCCACTTCCTTCCAGTTTTCAGTATGAGCTAAATGGACTTAATTACGTCATCTGCTGACTCGCACAGCATCATTGCAAGCCTTGCCTTTCCTACTCTGTATTCTTCAACAACTGACTTGAAGGGAAGCATAAGATTTGCCTTCTTGCAGTACAATGCTACGTCTGACAGACCTGGCGGTACTCCTAGCCAATTCCTCATGAACTTGTTGACCTTTTGCTCTATAGCTTCTATAGCTGTACTGGTGCTTATTTTATATATAAGCAGTGACCATAGAAATTTAGGTATCAACATGAACTGGAGGCACCACAGTTTGAACTTTCCTAGGAGTCTGATTTGGTCTATGATCTGTAGTCCTCTGTCTGCCATTTCTATTGTCTGTTGAATTGCCTTTGAGTCTTTTAATGAGATATCATACACTCTGCCAAGACTTTTCACATGTTTCTCAACGACAGTAGGGATTCTTTGCTTTGAAACCATGAATGTGACCTCAGATATCTTTCCTTACCTGACTGATAGGCTTCTAGACTTCTTAGGTTTGAAGCTCAATATGCACCAGCTGACTAGTTGATCCAAGCGTGCTAACATTCTCCGGGCCTGGTGTTCATCTGATGTCTTAATTGTTGTGTCATCCATGAATGCTTTAAGCGGTGGCATGTGACACCTTCACTTGAGCTTTGGACCTGTTGTAAATCCTTCAGCCGCTTTGAGGATTACCTGCATAGCCAACACGAATAGTATGGGAGAGACGGTACATCCCATCGCAATTCCAACTTGTAGGTCAATACACTTGTGTACTCTCTGGTTGAAAATCTGACAGAGAGCACTGAGAAATACAGCTTCAGCATTGCTGCAATTTCTTGTGGAACATGGTACATTTCCAGGGCCTGCCACAACATCTGGTTTGGAACTGATCCATACGCATTTGCTAGATCCAACCAGATTATATGGAGATTTGTTCTGTCATACTTTGCCTTTTGAATTGCTTCCCATATCATTGTGGCATGCTCTAGACACCCTGGTGTACCTGGGATACCTCCTTTCTGGATGATAATGTCAATGTATCCATTCTCCAGAAGGTATGTGGTGAGCCTTTTAGCCATCACTGAGACGAATATCTTCCTTCCACATTAAGTTGTGAAATTGGCCTGAGCTGACTGTGGAATTTTTTTCCTTCAGGATGTAGACTCCATTCGCCTTTCTCCATTCTTTGCTTACAAGCTGGTTTTTCCAATCATTTTTCAGCAAATGCAGCAGCCGTTTCAGAACTTCAGGACTTCTCTTATACACAACATATGGGATACCATTAGAACCTGAAGCTGACTTGCACGTGCTTTCTGGACAATGCTTTCTATTTCACGCGTTATTGGGGGCTTGGTGTTGAATTCAGCCCCTGGCTTACTAGGCCATATAAGGCCTTCCATGCTGCCGAGCGGCTCATCGTTGCGACCATCTGAATAGTTCATTCTAAAGTGTTTTTCCAGATCTTCTACCCCGATGTTTAATGCTCCCGACCGTGGCTGTTCAAACAGTTCTTTGGCAAACTTGAAGGGTTCCCTGAAGAAATTCTCCCTATCACTCCTTTGACGGTATTGCCTCTCCTGCTTTGCAGTAGTGGTCCGACATTGGCCAAAACTCAAAAGTATCTATTATAGGCTTCAATGGAGTCTATGTTTACCCAAGATTACTCTTGGCAGAAATGTCGATAAAAGAGTAATAAAGCTTCTATCACACCGGAGTCTTCAAAAGATATTCAGATAAGCGAAAACAATGCTGGCTGTCCTTGAGCACGTTAATTCTATAACCTGCAGACACTTTTATGAAGAATTTAGCAAAGGTTTATTCTAGCTCGTTAAGCCCCCACCCCTGAGTTAATCAATGGAATTGTTATTATAATATATATAGCTCTGTTTAGAGTGTGTGTTTAGTAATTGTGACTGAGACAAACATGTAGTACATTTAAAAAGATTGAATAGAAGTTACATTTGTAACATTACAAATAACAAAATGTAATAACCACTTTAAGATTTAACAGTTAGAAAATAAGTTCAATATTTACGAAAAGAATTTCATCACTTGGATGGGATTTAACTGAATAAAGATGTCACTTTTGGCAGCAGATATTTTCACTTAGCTGCCAATGGTAGTTTATTCTACCCGTTCCTTTCATTCTGCTCTTGCTCGTCTCTGGTCAAAGTTCAATCACCCTACGTCCACAGAACGTCAAGGTGTAACGGCTAAGTTGGTTCTGCGTGTGTCTGTAAGATCCTCTTTTGACGGCGTCTTGCAAAACGTCAGTCCACTTATAGCTTCTCTTGGTTCCAGAGATAGTACTTTCTGCTGGTACCACCAATAACTGGTAATAGAAATAAAAACGAAACGCTCTTCTGAGTATGGCGTTTTTCCGACATATTTATGTGCCCCCCATTTTCTATTCTACCATCCCATGTCAGAATTTACCCTCGATAAGAATTAAGTTTAATCCCTCGGGTTAAAACTTCCTTTACATTTAAACTGAATAGCTTTAGCTTTACATTATATTTAAATGAAAAGGTTAAACGTACAGATGTAATATGTTTTACATTTACATCTCTGCTGTTCGAAAAAATGTTCACAATATAAATTCATTTATGTTTCCTTTATATTTACACTTGTTGAAAAGTTTGAAACTTCGATTAATTTAAAATGAATATTTTTACATGGGCATTACGCTGGTTTAAAGCTTGAAAACTTACATTAATTTTAAAGTGAATATGTTTATACGGACATTTACACTGCTTTGAAAATGTAAGTATTATACTTAGAATGTACATCATTTCGTTCATCTTTCGCTCCCTGCTCCATAGGGAACATGGAACTACTTTATGCTTTAAGTTCTCTTTACGAAACTATCAATAAAGCAATCACCAGCCCTTGCAGTAGTGGTTCATGGCTCATCTTTCTAGATACTGGGGTTGCCAGCCTCAAATGACTTTGACATCCAATAGCAGTTTTCACACATTAAAATTCACATGGTAATATTTATATATATATATATATATATATATATATATATATATATATATATATATATATAGTTGACATTCAAAAATCCGGCAACCTGAGGAGTGCCGGATTTTTGAAAATGCAGGATTTTTTTTATGGTTATATATGCTGTATATATTTAACAGAAAATGACTACCTGTACAGTCCTTCCACTTTACCTGCGATCGACAACGCACGATGTTTACGTTTTACACCACTTCTTTTATATGCTGAATCCATAATGGGGCTATACAGCAGCAAATAAATGATAAAATGAGAAGGAATTAAAACATAAACGGCTCCATTAAACAGTGGCGCGCCAAAGCGGTAAATTTTAAAATGCGCTCCGAAATCCATGCCGGAAATCTGAAGGAACCGGATTATCGATGGCCGGATTTTTGAATGTCAACTATATATATATATATATATATTGTGTGTGTGTGTAGTGTGTGTGTAGTGTGTGTGTAGTGTGTGTGTGTGTGTGTGTGTGTGTGTTAGTTCACACGTTAGTAATAAAACAAAGAATGAAAATGCACTACTTACGCCAATCTTGGCTACAGACGTTTTTTCTCAGAGGAATAAAAGAGACGAATTGTTCTCTTACAAGCGTCTGGGATGTATTTAATTTTGACAATAGATTCCCCCACTGACTCCGTGTTTCTTCAGTTTCGTAGTCTCGGTGTTCCTTATTAAAATGTAGAGATTTCCTGTTCTTTTTTAACGTCTTATCTGGTTCTCCAGTAAAGGATCTGGTAAACGAAAAAGGAATTATGAAGCAAGTCTTCACTCTGGCGAGGTCTACTATTGTCTTGGCGAGCTTGAAATTCACAGTGGAATAAAACTGCGAAATGGTCAGGATATATCCCCCCTCAATGTTGTTATGAATCTAATCAGAAAGATCCAATCATTTCAAATCATGCAGATCGGGTGTGATATTTCAAAATAGTCCCACGTGAAATAAGGTGCGTGCCTGCAAAGGTCACGTATTACCATATATGGGCATCTGATGCCTTGCATACACTCTCACAAACACATTTGTAGACTCACATTGTGTAAACTGTAATAAATCCATGATTACTTTTAACCAAGTGACCGGAAGCGATTAAATCACACTTGTCTACCCCCATGTGTCACAGACAGTAATCTCGTTATCTGTCGTATGAGTACGCAAACTCCATGTCTTATCGGTGATTAAGTCTATATCGCGGGCCCATGTACGTGTTAATCTGCCGCGCCTGTACCCAACAAATCTGGGTAGCGTTAAGCAAATGTGATTATCATATCAGCCGCTCCTTGCAAATGGGATATTTATCACCTACAGGGTGATTTGATAAAATCAAATATCTGCTACTTAGTAGAAAAATAACGAGGAGAGAAAGAAAGAGAGAAAGAAAAGTGCGATAATTGACAGCACATAATAAAATCAGTACCACAAATGTACCGATACTGCTGGAGAGAAATAAAGATCTCTAAGAGGTCGTCCATTTCGTCAAACCTCCGTGTTTTCCTTCTTTTTCTGCACAACCTTTCTGCTCTACAAAGAGTATTATGTTGGCCTTTCAGGTGCTCCCAAACCTGTCATAATCCTTCCTTCTCTGTGTCCACTGCGTTCTTGAACTGTTTCCGGGCATGCTTCTTCTGTTTCCTGATCTCTTCTTTTCTGATTTGTCTTCTACTTGCTGTGGTGGGTTACTTTCCATTGCCTCCCTGACTCCAAACACTTTGCGACAGTGACGATATATTATGTCGCCGAAGATTCCCAGCTTTGTCTCCAAGGTTATCTGCTTCAGGTTGTTATCCAACTCTTTTGACAAGGCTTCGTCCAGCTGTTCCCAAAGCCCTTGAGCACTGGCGCTTGGAAACTTCATTGCATCTCTTTTCCCGTCCAAGAAGTGTGTGAGATCTTCATCAAGAAGATCAACTCGAATATTCTCCGCACTGTGGATTGACTCCTGGCTGAGGTCTTCTAACGTGTTACTTGTCGTAACAAAGCTCTGTTGATCTACCACTGATGAGCTCCCACATCCCTGGTATGAATGTTATATAGTTAAGCGTTTGTTAAAAATCGTTGTGCCCATAATATGGAATCCCAGTCATATCTAACATGTACTCAACTGTAATTTGTATATTACCTCACATTTATTTTTAGTTAATATTCATACCAGCATCATTCAAACACCCACTCACACACACCAACTAGTATCAACGGATTTCAGAATCGCAGAGCCAATCCTTAATGCCTGCATATTTTTCACAAGAACCTTTTAGTCTAAACTCAAACCGGTTTAAAACGTATTCGCAAAGAGCGTTATTGAATTTCACGAATACACAAAGGGAAAAACTGATCTGAGTAAACAAACGACACGTCATCGTAAGGGCAGAAGGCATCACGGAACCTCAGCACTATAACTAAATTTCATAACGCGTCTCAATATGGAATGTATAGGCGTAATCGTTTTGCTGTGGACAAAGTAAATGTTGATTTAAGACGTCAAACTAAATTTGCAGTTATTACTGTCGTACAGAAAAATGAAATTAGCAGTAAGGTAGAGCCGGTTAGAAAGTCACGAATGTTCGTCACAATTCAAAACATTTATCAGACATTTTGCTTCTTGCGTGATTAGACCAAATTGAGTAGAGCTACTTTGAAATGTGATAGGACCTCGCACACATGGCAGATGTATTGGAAACCTTTAGACCCTGATTTTAGCTTTGAAGATTTGAAGATATGATAATCTTTTGTAAATACAGGGTTAGAAGGGATAAAAGAGCGCATTTTGTTGGACAACAACATTTGTGGTCAGGGTTTAACACCCGCAATGACATCTGGAATGAGCATAAACGTGACTGGCATACAAGCAAAATCCTGGATCGACAGAAAAGCAAAGTTAATGGAAGGTCTTGTATTCTTCAAGTACTATGGTAGTTGGTGATGGTGAACGACAGTTCTATATTGGTGACTTGTTTTTACCATTTCAATCTTTCTTTTCTAAGCAAGCGCCATTTTATGTACACCGTCGGGGGAGCCGCGCTAGCGTAGTGGTTACAACACCGCTCTGGCGACCGGGTGATACAGGATCAAACCCGGGCGACGGCATTTGAGGATTTTTCGTCGACCGGGATTTGGACTGGATTAACTCGAGACCTGGCGAGAACATTTGAAGGAGTGTCGTCGACCAGGGACTGGCGGCTCCTGAGCCGACCCAGCTGCAATGGGTACCTCCGAAATCGGCGAGTATTTGCCTGAATGGCGAGGGACACCTGTCTCTGTACAAGAAATAAAGGGATACTCACGTAAAATCAATGTCAGGTTAGACATAAATATAATAACCTGAGATTTCGCCTCGAGTATTAGCGGGCGTACGAAAAAAAAAAAAAAAAAAAAAAAAAAAAAAAATGTACACCGTCGACTTCTTGATTGTTGCTTTTGTTTCTATCTACGTTTTTGAGCCATACACTTGTACTCACCTGCCTTTTGAATTGACGCCTCTTACTTTTGTGTTGCACTTGATTTGTCTTTTTCACAATGTCTAATGAGAAATACCGTTTTTTTTTTTTTAAATTCAGATCTGTATATTACTGTCGCATCCGGTTTTAGGATGTCATCGTTAGTCATTTAGATTCTCCGTTAGATTTTCGACCTATTCAACAGTAATCATATGTCCTCAGTCCCATGACTATTTTTTTCATTTGTTAGTCATTCTTCATGAAACAGTTATTATCAATAATATATATAGATAAACAACACTTTCATCTGACCTAAAGGTTTTTTATGTTTGGACATGCGCCCTAATATAACCGACTAGGTTGAACGGGACGCGCCTCGCCCAAACAAGGCACAATTTTTTATTTTAAATTGATAAACTTACATATGCCAGTGTTCGCACATGTAATACTAAAGAATTAATATATACATTGAAAAACATGTGTTCTAGAAAATTTATGTTTACATTTGTCACGGATTGCCTGCCTCCCCTTAGCTTTGCAGTAGTGGTCCACCAGTGGCCAACACACACGATATCTAATATGGGTCTTCAAAGGTGTCTACCTTCACACAAGATTACTCTAGTTGTAGATAGAAGGATAACGATGCTTCTATCTCAAGGTATTAATCACGAGATAGTATAACTCAGGAAATATGATTAGAAATCACCGTTATTCTTCTGGTGACTTTAATGCGGAAAATGTGTCTGGACAGCGAGAGGGCAATGGCTTGCCTGAATTACAATTAACAAGGTACATATATCTCACAAAATGATACTATACACTTTAGGCACATGTGATGTAATCATCACTTCTCACTGCTCCATTTGGAGTCTGGGGTGACCTCCGCTTTTGGTTTTCTGTACGACCAGCAAGAAGTAATCACGAGCGCTTGCTGTAGTGTTTATGAATATACTATTTTCATTTGTTGAGGTTGCCAGCCTCCTATGACTGGTATAACCACTTAGCAAGTACAGACATGTCACAATTTACATTTTAAACTATATGTTCACAACTTACCCCAATGGGATATGCAATCTTCTCGCACAGATGTATGGACACAGCACTTTGATTAGATGCTTCGAACACTGGTCTGGGAAATTTTATTATTCCTCTTATGACTTGATTCTGATACCTTAAGTATACAGTCTTTGTATTTAACAATGTGGGTTCTCTTTTAAGTAATAAAGACGCCCAAATACTTCGATCTGTCACTTATAATTTTGGAATTCTTGTCCGATGTCTCTCTGACTCCTGAGAGTTGCTAATTTAACGTTGCGATGCAGTTTGATTTGTGTTTCCGATTTCGCTAGATTATATTTCCATTTCTCAGTTCAAATCCCAGATTGTACTTTTAGACCAACTTGCCAATGAAAGTCAAAGTCTATTCCGGCTCTCAAATTAAACCAATGGTAAGCTCTTTAGAACTTTGTGGGTCGGGGTGTTAAATCCTGACTATATCTCCCGCTTGTTTTAAATTTATTACTTTTACAATTTAAACCCGTGACTGCTTGCAGATATTGCAGTAATAATTCCGATTGTATTTGTACAAACTCACAAACTCATCAGTGGACTTATTTCCTGGCTAATAACTTCCACCCATATTGTCTCCTCTGACAGGTTATCTGTAATCTTGATACAGAGATGGTCCAGTGGAAGCGGTTACATATATCACCTGTGTTTTCGTACATTCCTCAGACGGATTTCGTAGACAGCCAATCTGGTTTTCTATCCATCGATTGTGCGCTACCACCTTGTGTCAACAAAGATCGTCTCAATCAAAGGTGGCTAGATGACTTAAGTGATAAAAGTATTATCCGCTGATAATTGTCTAATTAGCCTGGTATTATTGCGATTCACCTGGCGAAACGTACAGCAGTCTAGGGAGTGGTCAGAGCAAAAATGTAAGTACATAAAATATGCCATATAATAGGACGACGAGTGAGGAAAATGAAGAAATGAAGTGATACTGCCGGAGAGAACGACAGTTATGAAAAGTACACAACTGTCTTCGTCACAACATAGAATGCTGCTTTAACGATAATCATTTCTTGTGTGCACTCCATATTATGTTATCTGTGTGCTCGTGCATTTAAATCAGCGTGTAAAATTTACATGGTAACCGCAAAATCACGTGGTTTCGAGTCTGTATTCCTAGCTGGCTAAATGTGGAGCGACCAACAGCGGTAATCCGTATATAATCCAACGTTTCCTGACTTCACCACACATTCCTTAAATGTGCGTTGTTTATTTGTGGATTCCATGTGCTAACAAAACGGACGTTGAAGTTTGGCACACATCAACAGAAGTAGCGTTTCACATCCTTTGTGGCCAGATTTTTGCCATGTTGCGTGCCTAGCCGTCCGATTGTTTCGGATCACAATAGATCGAGTGCCGTTCTTGAGATGATGTTTGGTTTTGACAGATGTTGAAATATATCTATCTCCTGTAAAACAACATCCTTGCAGGCAACTTTACGTCCAACCTTTACGAAAGAACATTCGTATAGATAATTTTACATGCATCTCTTCTGGAAAAACATTCGTACATATAATTTTACATGTATCTCTTCTGGAAGAACATTCGTATGGATAATTTTACATGCATCTCTTGTGGAAGAACTTTCGTGCAGACTCGTAACTTTTCAACTCCCCGTGGAGAAAAGGCCTCCAACAAATAGTTGTCAAAATTTCCTGTTCTGTGATTTCCATGTCATCTTTATAACACACAAGGAAGGGAAACCCGAGGCCTGTAAACAGTTAATTAATATGAGACAAACATAAAGGTATGTTATCAGGCACTCGTAGGAAATAAAGAAGTAGAACACCAGACAACAGAAAAACAACAGACATGAGAGGCATGTTTTCTTTATCATCGTCGAGCCTGTTCACTTCTCGAAATGTTTTTTTTTTCGTCCCCCTTTTGTTTCGATGTGTGTGGTCTCCTTCCATGTCTCTCGCCCTGAGTATTTGGAGAACCTTGTAAAGCTATCAGCTGGTTATCTCAGCGAGTCACCACCTACTCAACAGCAGGACTTGTCCCCACATCTGCAGTAGTCTGCTGTACATTGTGATTGTATGTATGACCTGTTAATAGTCGCCTCTTACGAACTACCAGAGGATGCGCCCGGCCTTTTCTTATTGTCTGCTCTGAATCTCTTAGAAACTGCAGACATTTTGGCCTTTTTGCGCAGCAAAACAATATGATTGGCTACTGCTAAAGAATATAATATATATATATATATAATATATATATATATATATTAAAGATATTTATTTAGGATATATTATGAAATATTGAAGCCATGTTTTCAGAGCCACACAGTTAGACAGCCTTGACATTTGAATTGAAGTTTCTTATTTTTGTGATATATATATATATATATATATATATATATATATATATATATATATATATATATATATATATAAAGGATATTTAATTATGAAATATTGTTGAAGCAAGGGTAAAGAATGAATGTGGTTTTTTTAGAAAGCAGTTAAAAATGGTGTTATCTTCTTTTTAAAAATTGTGATTTTCTTCATGAGAAGACATGAACTTTAGTAGAATAAAGTTTGAAAGTCTAGTATCTGGGTCGATTAGGTCAACTTAACTGTCCAGTTGCGGCAAAGAGTTGTCGCTGTAGTCTGGTGAAGTTGATCCTGGTACACAATGAATTCTTGAGTGTTCCTTCTCTCTTGAGAAGTCTAATGGCTTTTTGGAGCACGTCCGTTGCGTTGCAAGAGTAACTCCCACAAATGTCTCCGCTTCGAGTGTCCTCTAGACCCGTCGCTTAAAGGTGCAAGCTTCTCATATGATGTAATGGTAATTGTAAATTCACAACTTCTAACTTGAACACATGACGAGGATATCCACAGATTTGTTACTCTAAGAATTATAAAAGGGGTATTATACTTTTAATCTAATGTGGTACTTCTTAATAGCTTTGGTACGTCCTATTATGGAATCCTTTTGATATCTTTTCCTGATGTCTTGTCTCTCTGATGAGAATTATAAAATCAGCCACGAGTTTTAATCTTTCGTTGATTTATAGTCCAAATTTCGCTTACACGAAATTTTACTTTCGCTAATTTATTTTTTGCTGAAACCAAACACAGTTAAGCTAGTTTATTTTTAAATTTAAAGCCAATCACCGTTTAGGACGTCTTATTTTAGTACATTTATCTCCTACCGATCTTTATAATTATTGCCATGGCCATATATGGTAGTGTAAATATTTGTTACACTTGGCGAAAACAGTTCCGTCATATCAATTGTCATAATACTATAATTTTGTTGTAATTAAGACAAATAAGGAAGTGGAATTTTTCTGCAAATCATGCCTGCAAAATTAAACATTATTTATCTTTTAAATGACCATCTTAAATTAATCCGACAACATTCGTCCGCCTCTTCTTTTCACCTGAGTGGAGGAAACTACGTAATACATATGCCTAAGTCAGACAATTTAATCGCTGATAACAATGCTCCTAGACTAACGTCTGAGTTTATGTTACCAAACACTCCAGGATTAATCGCTTTACCTCATTATCACCCGCTTCGTGAAGCGGTGACTGAGCACAATTAAAAAGATGAACGCGCAAAGAATGGTTTAAGCCCTAACAAAGGTGGGTGTTTATCTTAGAAACGCTCTTGATGATAAGTTAATTTAGGCAATACTGACGCAGAGGAGTGAATCATAAGGATAAACAGAAGAATGGACGAATGAATAGGATCTTCCGTGACAAGTATGCTAGTTGTTTTTCGGCTGTTCATATCCAGTTTTCAAGGTCTTATAGGGCCGATTGAGAGTCAGAGAAGAAGACAAGGTTTCTGATTTAATGTGCTATTTTGTTTTTGTGTTTGACAATATGGATAGAGATATTAGCACAGTGTTTTAACCTTAGTATAAGCCACAGTGTACATGCACATGTACCCACGGTTGTACGATCATCATTAGTATCATTAAATTTCAGCAAAAAGTAAGGCCATCATTGAATTCTCGCTATGTTCTCGTGTTCTGTGCCTTCCGCTTAAGATCTCTACACGTCGCTTACAAGATTTATTTTAAGTCTGTCTCCAGTACTCTTCCCCATGCTGTTTTGAATCTCACTGTATGTCTTTTAACTTTGAGTTTTTCCAGAACAAGGACTATTTTGTTAGGTTCTGAACTGGTTTTCTCTGTGTTTATTCCATTCGACGCCAATGTCTTTCTCCACACATCTTGTTCTACTGATATTTGTCTGGTTACACATTGATGATAAATTCAAACTAAGAATCATCAAATTTTATATATATATATATATATATATATATATATATATATATATATATATATATATATATATATATATATATATATATATATATATATAGATATATATATATATATATATATATATATATATATATATATATTCTTCATTAGTGTAGAACCATGAACGATGAACAAGCAATTAGAAGGATAAATTGAGGCCCTTGATATGTGGATATATAGAAGAATGGGTCCCGTCTCACGGGAAGAGAAGAAAACAAATACAGAGGCCATAGAAAACCTAGGTGTGAAAAAAGAATTAATGAACGAGATCAAAATTAGACAGCTAAAATATTTTGGCCATGTAAAAAGACATAACACCACACTGAAGACCATAATAGAAGGAAGGATTGAAGGCACACGTGCAAGAGGAAGACAGCGCTGTAAGTGGGAAGATAACATCAAGAGATGGACAGAAAAGAGTCTATCAGAGTGCACCATCAAGACAAGAGACAGAAGACGTTGGAGATCTATTTCAGCGGACTTCCGATGTGAAGATTGCACCTGATGATGATGACATTTATGATTTTGCCATACCCGGTTAATCTTATGTGCATCATAGGGTACTTAAAGGGGAACAAAAACAGTAGCGCTGTAATCTCCATGTGTGTCGTAAGAGGCGACTAATTGGGGGTGGAACATTGCGCAGACTGCCCCAGTCTGTAGCAAATCAAAGCCAAAAGCCTTAAATTTGAATAATAGTTTCATACAAACGTTTTTTTTTTTCTGTAAAGTTCGTCTTTGTGAAATTCCTTCACACTGTAGAGTCACGATATTAACACCAAGCTTCAATGCTAGGACCCTAAAATGACGGTTGAGTAATCTCGATTCTATTTTTGGGGCTGCAGAATACGTGAGAAAAACTACAGGTAAACCTAAGCTATTTCTAGGTATACACATTTATTTAATGTTATGTGGTAAATCAACAAAATAAGATCTTGTTCAAATTTTTAATCCGCTAGGGGCAGATTTGCGGTTCCCAGCTGCAGAACTTCTGCATGACCAGATGGTGTCGTCTGCGTACGAATGGACTCGTCTTCTTCACCTTTCACCTTTCAACTCCCAAAGGAGCAAAGGCACTTAACAAACATAATGCTAAGTCTTCCTGTCCCATGCCCTCAGGTCAAGGTCTTTCTATGTCTTCTACACCCACTTCATGTCTCTCTCCAGTTCTCTTCTCCATGTGTTCTTTGATCTTCCTCTATCTTTCTTACCCTGTGGATTCCAGAACGGAGACTGTCCGGTAATGCTATCAACAGGTTTTCTCAGTATGTGTCCGATCCATCTCCAGTGTCTTCTTCTCATTTCTAGTTCCAGTGGCGCTTACGAGTGGATTGTACAGGCAAAAATCGTCATCATTGTATTCAGCTTTTCAAGGTTAAAGGTACGTAGCCAGTATCAAATTATATGCCCCATCCTCCTATCCAAGACCGATCCACGTCGCCTTTATCGCTTTCATTTCTGTTTTCAGTTCTCTTCACCGCGTGTTTGTGTTTTCTTAGGAGGTTCTCTGATGAGACTTCTTCTTGTTTCGTTGGCTTGAAATAAATTGTCTATATCTGCAATGTTGTTTCTTGTATAAACTTCACTGTCTTTTGTAGTTCATACAGAGGTCTGTATAGTTTTGCTTCCAGTATTGTTTCTCTGGGCCAGTGGGTTTGCCTCAATCTTTCATAATCGGGGCAGTCTTGAAGTATGTGCTCTGCAGTCTGGGGTGCCCGTCCACATGTACACATGGGTGAAATGCCAATCTCAAATTTTTTATACATGAGGCTGCGGAGTCGGTTGTGTCCTGTTCCGAGGCGCAGAATGACAATTTGTTCTGATCTATTCATAGCTCTGATGAGACAAAGAAAGACACCAACTACTGCTTTCTAGAACAACGCAACTAAAATGAGAGTTGTGCATAAGGTTGCCATGGCAACCGCATCATGTAAAATACCTTGTTACATAAATCACTAGTGCAAGCGCATGTAATTGCTTGTGCAGGCTTTATACAACTGAACCTGCTGCAATGGTTGCTTAGTGCGCCATATACAGCGAAAAAGGACATGGCGAATGATGTATATCTCGTGCCGTGGGGATTATTACTAAACAAGGACTGCCTTATCAAGATTTTCTTTCCTCAATGTGTATCCCGTAGAGAAGATCGTCTACCACGACAAGCACGTAAAACTACGAGCCAGGGATCTAGACCTCCAGGATGACACAGAGTCCGCTGGGAGGACAACATTAGACAATCTTTGAAGGACCGAGGACTAGAATGGAACCAGGCCAGGAGGAAGATAGCCGATAGGATAGTCTGGCGCTCTCTCTTCCAAACCTCTACACCTCACGGTAAAAGGGGAACGACTAAGTAAGTAAGGGTATCCTGTACATCAACAGCGTTTAAAAAACCAAAACTACCAAAAATAAAAAAAAAATTAAAAAAAAAAAAAAAAAAAAAAAAAAAAAAAAAAAAAAAAAAAACAAAAAAAAAATAAAATACACCCCAAAAAAAAAAAAAAAAAAAAAAAAAAAAACCCAAAAAACAAACCCAATCAAAAAAAAAAAAAATTAAAAAAAAAAAAAAAAAAAAAATAAAAAAAAAACAAAAAAACCCCCCAAAAAAAAAAAAAAAAAAAATTAAAAAAAAAAACCAAAAAAAAAAAAAACAAGAAAAAAAAAAAAAAACAAAAACACCAAAACACTCAAAAAAAAAAAAAAAAAACTCACTAAAAAAAACAACAAACAAAAAACAACCCCCCAAAAAAAAAAAAAAACAAAACCCAAAAAAACCCCCCCAAACCATAAAAATACCCCACACCCCCTACCCCCCCCCAAAAAAAACCACCAAAAAAAAAAAACACCAAAAAAAAACTTAAACCCCCAAACACCCAAAAAAAACCAAAAACCAAAACCAACCCCCCCAACCCCCCAAAAAACAAAAAAACCCCCAACCCAAAAAAAAAAAAAAAAACAACCCAAAAATTATAAAAAAAAAAAAAAAACAAACACACACCACATCACCCAAAAAAAAAAACCCCCCCCCCCCCCCCCACAACCCCCCAAACCCCCAAAAAAAAAAAACCAAAAACCCCAATAAAAAACCCCCAACACTCCCAAAAACACCCCCCCCCCCCAAAAAACAAACCACCCCCCTACCCCCCCCAACCCCAATAAACCCCCCCCCCCTAAAAAAACAAAAACCCCCCCCCCCCCAACCCAAACCCCAAAAAAAATCCCCCCCCCCCCCCCCAAAAAACCCAATAATACCTAACCCACACCCCACCAAAAAAAAAAACATAATAACCCCACCCATACCCAAACCCAAAACCCCAAATTTCACTTAAAATCCCCCCCCCCCCCCCCAAAACCCAAATACCCCCCAAAAAACCCAAAAAAACCAACCCCCCCCCCCAAACACCCCCCCCCCCCACCCCCTCCCCACCCAAAACAAACCCCCCCCCCCCCCCCCCCAAACCCCCCCCCCCCCCAAAACCAACCCCCCCCCCCCTTTACCAAAACCCCCCCCCCCCCGCAAAAATACCCCCCCCAAAACCCCCCCCCTACCCCCCCCCCCCCCATCCCCCCCCCCCCCCCCCCCTAAACCCCCCCCCCCCCCCCCCCCCCCCCCCCCCCCCCCCCCCCCCCCCCCCCCCCCCCCCCCCCCCCCCCCCATTTAACCCCCCCCCCCAAAACCCCCCCCCCCCCCCCCCCCCCCCCCCCCCCCCCCCACCCCCCCCCCCCCCACCACCCCCCCCCCCCCAACCCCCCCCACCCCACCCCCCCCCCCCCCCCCCCCCCCAAACCCAACCCCCCCCCCCCCCCCCCCCCCCCAAAAAAAACAAATCAAAAAAACCCCCCCCCCCCCCCCCCACCCCACCAAAACCCCCTTAAACCCCCCCCCCCCCCCCCCCCCCCCTAAAAAAAACCCCCCCCCCCCCCCCCCCCCCCCCCCCCCCCCCCCCCCAAAAAACCCCCCAAAAACAACCCCCCCCCCCCCCCCCCCCCCCCCCCCCCCCCCCCCCCCCCCCCCCCCCAACAAAAACCCCCCCCCCCCCCCCCCCCCCCCCCCCCCCCCCCCCCCCCCCCACCCCCCCCCCCCCCCCCCCCACCCCCCCCCCCCCCCCCCCCCCCCCCCCCCCCCCCCCCCCCCCCCCCCCCCCCCCCCCCCCCCCCCCCCCCCCCCCCCCCCCCCCCCCCCCCCCCCCCCCCCCCCCCCCCCCCCCCCCCCCCCCCCCCCCCCCCCCCCCCCCCCCCCCCCCCCCCCCCCCCCCCCCCCCCCCCCCCCCCCCCCCCCCCCAAACCCCCCCCCCCCCCCCCCCCCCCCCCCCCCCCCCCCCCCCCCCCCCCCCCCCCCCCCCCCCCCCCCCCCCCCCCCCCCCCCCCCCCACCCCCCCCCCCCCCCCCCCCCCCCCCCCCCCCCCCCCCCCCCCCCCCCCCCCCCCCCCCCCCCCCCCCCCCCCACCCCCCCCCCCCCCCCCCCCCCCCCCCCCCCCCCCCCCCCCAAAACCCCCCCCCCCCCCCCCCCCCCCCCCCCCCCCCCCCCCCCAAAACCCCCCCCCCCCCACCCCCCCCCCAATTTACCCCCCCCCCACCACCCCCCACCCCCTAAAAACCCCCCCCCCCCCCAAAACCCCCCCCCCCCCCCCCCCCCCCCCCCCCCCCCCCCCCCCCCCCCCCCCCCCCCAACCCCCCCTCCAACAACCATAATACATCAACCCACTAACAAAAAAACACCCACCCCACCCCATCACCAAAACCAAAATACACCCCCCAAAAATAAAAAACCCCCCCCAAATCCACCCAATCAAAAAACAACAACTTCCCCACCAAAACCCCCTAAAACTCCAAAAAATCACCACCCCTAAAAAAAAAAAAAACCCCACCCAAAAACCACCACCCCCCCCCCTCACCATCCAAACAAAAAACCACAAACCCCACCCCCCCCCCCCAAAACACTCAAAAACCCACTCAACAAAACCAAACTCCCCCCACCCAACTTTACACCCCCCACCACCCCCCCCCCACAACCAAAACCAAAATAAACCTCACAACCCCACACCCCCCACCCCCAAATACCCCAAACCCCCCCCCCCCACCCCCCCACCCAAACACCCCCCAAAATCCCACCCACACCCCACCCCCAAAAAAAAAAAAAACCCCCCAACCCACAAAAAAACCCTAAAAACCCACCCACACCACCCACACCCCTAAAAACAAAAACACAACCACCAAAAACAAAAAAAAACCAAAAACAATACAAAAAATCCCGCAGCCAAAAAAGTCAAACAAAAAAAAGTGTTAAAGGCAATAAGTTACCCCCTTAATAAGATGAAATATTTCCACCCACAACAGACTGACATCACAAAACCAACAACCACTATAAAAACAAAAAATCACTTATAATTCGAGTCAGCAAACAAAAAACCACTGGCAACACGATAAACTGGTATGAAGGACTTTCCACACGCCCAACACTAAAAATATGAAATGACTCATCCAAACAAATATCACAAACTACCTACAAAATACAACAATTGAGCAACAAAGAAAGTGAGTGACGGTTGCACTACCACTTCCATATGAAACAATTCTACAAGAAACAATTAGCACACATATCCCAAATTTTCACACTGAAAGACTACCCACAAACTTTCCCAGCAACCCGTTCTAATAAACCAATAAAAAAAACAACCAAAATTCAAAAAAAAAAAAAACTCCATTAACCAACTATCACGTACCCCCATATAACTCAAAGCGTACAACAAAAGAAACAGTAAAACAACCCTAAACCCCCACAAATTGACCTTAAAATTACAACAACAACACTTTTGCCCCCCAGCTAGGTTGTAGAACAACCTAATACAACATGACATAACTTTTATCCCACCCCACTCCCCCCCTCCACTTGTCCCTGTAAGGATATTACCAACCGTCAGACTGAACACCCCCAAACTCGACCCACGCCCCCAAAAAATACCCCCCCGGGCTAATGACATGCCCTTAAAACTAACCAACACCCCAACCCCCCAACCCCACCCACCATACGTGTTTATGATCACTGCCACCAACTCCCCCTTTCCCCCACATAAAACAAAAAAACAAACAACCATAACTCCCACCCCCCATACAAGAAAAAAGTCAGACAAAAATAAAAAATCAACCCCACTCATCTAAAAAAACCACAGAACTATTATCCAAACCCACAACCCTCAAACCACCTAGTAAATGTGCAATATTCTAAACACCCCCCAACCCTTCGGAATGTTATGAACCTAAAATTCAAAAAAAAAGTCAAACGAAAAATCTATTATAAAATCCCCACCCCACCTATTCATAACAATAAACTGCACCCCCCCCCCACCCCCTATGCACACAATTGATCACCCCACCAAAGACAAAACCAAATCCACATGACCCCACTAGTCAAAACCTCACTTGTGAAACTGAGGATAAATCGAAGTTAAATTTGTAAAATTACAAATAACAAAATTTAATAATCACTTAAGTTTCAACAGTTTGAAAATACTTTAAATAGCTTAGAAGAAAGGTTTCATCATTGAATTATAGTAGAGATGATGAAAAAGTTCACTTTGGCAGCGTATATTTTTCACTTAGCTGCCAATAGTAGTTTCTGCTCCCACTGTTGGGTTCTGCGTACACTACTCTCGCTCGGTGCTGGTCATGGTTAAAGGCGCCGCACGTTCCTAAAACGTCAAGGAGTAATGGCCAAGCTGGTTCTGCGTCTGTCTTATAAGACCCTCTTATGATGGCGTCTCGCACAATGTCAGTCCACTTCTACCTTCACTTGGTTCCAGAGATAGTACTTTCTGCTGGTACCACAATTAACTATGATAAAGAATAGAAGTGAAACGCTCTCCTTAGTATTGCGTTTCCCGACACATACTTATGTGCCCCCTTTTCTGTTCTACCATCCCGTTTATCTCAGAATTTACCCTCGATGAGAATTAAATGTAATCCCACGGGAAAAACTTTCTTTACATTTAAATTGAATAGCTTTAGATTTACATTACATTTAAATGAAAAGGTTAATAATACAGATAGAATCTGTTTATATTTACATCTTAACTGATTGAAAAGTGTTCACAATATAAATTGAATATGATTTCATTTATGTTTAAACTGGTTGAAAAGTTTGAGACTTTCATTAATTTTAAAATGAATATTTTCACATAGACGTTTAAACTGGATGAAATCTTGAAAACTTACATTAATTTTGAAGTGAATATGTTTATATGGACATTTACACTGCTTCAAATTGTAAGTATTATAATTAAGATATGCATCATTTCTTTCATCTTTTCCTCCCTTCTCCTTATGGAACTTGGAACTACTTTATGCTTATAGTTCTCTGTACGAAACTAGTAATAAAGCAATCACCAGCCCGTGCAGTGGTGGTTCATAAATCATCTTTCTATACGCTGAGGTTGCCAGCCTCAAATGACTTGGACATCCACTAGCGATTTTCTCACATTAATCTTTGTCGTGATTTAGTCTGTCTAACAACACGGTCATCTAGATATTTAGGAGTAAATCTGACCATACTGCACGCCATATGTTAAGAACTCTCGGATACAGTAGCCAATGGAAATGCACCCTTATTATTGGGTGTTAGGAAACGTATTATGCTTGAACATAGAGGCCAATTCTGTGTAACCGATGTGACAATGATATTTAATTTTGGAAAGAATAAAGAAGTATCTCCGGGAAGAATTATATAATTCAACAACGGGAATGTTACTTTAGTGGTAGGTGTAAAAACTTTCTCGAATAGTATTCTAGTAAGATAGAGATATCGAGTGAAAGAGCTTCGTTACATCAGGATTAGTCCCAACTTAGCAAGTTAAAGCATGCATATATTAAAATGCAGTTTGCACATAACTAATTAGTAGATAGATCAATAAAGAATAATTTCCCGTATAATTCAGGCTTTAGATGAACAAAATCGACCCATAAATAAGGAAGATAATGAAAATTAAAAATTTTGCTAATTAAACAGAAGGCAAAATTATGCCTCATTTTGAGATTTTTAACACCCTTTTTCCCCTATTCCATCCGAGACGGCGCATGTGCTAGTATATAAGACCTTGCCCTTGGCTAAATTGAGGCCACAAACATCAAAACTGCAAGCTGAACAGAAGAAGCGGTAACAGTGTAATAGTCGTGTACTTTTGCCAACCGCATCTGTAGCGCAGACATTAGATGCCATTAACAGCTTGTGTGTTTTGCCTGAGGGTAAGAATGACTATATATATATATATATATATATATATATATATATATATATATATATATATGTATATATATATGTATATATATATTTATGTATTTTTGCTGTGATTAATCCAATGGTGTGTTAGGAAGTGCATAGCCTGTGTTAAGAAGATATTAAGGACGAGTGTGCTGTCGGCTGGAAAGCAAGCATGTGTTGACTTTTAGAGACGAAAGCCAGCATTGACAAATGTGTAGAATAATTGAGAATGATGGCAACAATACGACTGTAAGTTTGATAATGTTTTTGAAGGAGTATTTCTTAAAGGAATGACGTTTATCAGGAACCTAAGGAAGGATTGACAGGAATTGTTGTAATGAATCGATCAAGATATTACTTAGAAATTTTATACTAGACCAAATCATTGTATGGAAGCAGATCATGGACAAAGGAATCTAACGTAGGATTTGTAAGAAAATTGTAGTCACAGTGAACTGGCTGTGATTGGTGGTGAGGTAAATTGTCCTGTGCATATGTTAGCACATTGTCTGACACTGTGTGTTATGTCCATTGTATGTAGGGACAGAATAGTGCTGGACCATACAGGGGTTTGGATTATTTGTATTCCAAGTTTTATCCTGCAAACTACCAGAAGTATCTGAATCATCTAACTCTGTTGGACTCTGAGGTGCAAGTGCTCGTGAATGTAGAGAAAATTTAGAGACTTAAGTATAGGAGTCTGTTTGATAATTAAAGTTTCTATGTTTATTTATTTTATGCTGTAAATACCTTTGAGTTTTTCTAAAGTACCTAACCGAAAAAAGAACCGGTATAGGTTTAATAAATTGTAAATATGTACCATCAGACTTGCTGAAATTATTTACATTGAGTTACAAGTTTTGTTGATACATATTATAGATATAGAGATAGACCTTCATTAGTACCCCTAGACTAATTAGCCATAATAAATAATAATAATAAACCATAATACTATTAATAATAAAAATAATATCGGGGGAGGATTCTTGAGAGGGAGCCCATAGACATTCAGGAACATATACCATCATCATACCTGGAGGTCTATACAGCTGGATCCTACCTTTGATTGTCGATACACCCTTATTCTTTTTAGAAAAGGGGGTATTTCTTGTAAGACCAGTTTCTTATCTGGCACTATCTTGGTATCAACTGATACATCTTTTTGTCCAGGATATCGTCAGACTTAATTACATAACAACAACCCTCTCGTGACACTGGGGTCTCAGTCCGGGATTTCTCTTACTACCCTAGGGTCGTTTCTTTGAGACATTCAGTCTTATGGTTAGCAGTAGAAGTAATTTAATAATAAAAGAAATTTAAGTAAAAATTAAAAGCTAAATAAAGCAATTTGTAGTACCATTGAGTACATAACAAAATGTTGGTGACTGAATACGCTGACAGTGGTTTTAATTAAGTATATTTGTATTAATTAAGTTAGTAATTTGTATATTGATAAGATTGCAAGAGAAAGACAGACTTGGCAAAGTTTAGATCTGCTACAGTGCAGTCGGCAAAGGAGTTTGGGTTAAGTGGGGAGGAACTTATTAAATATGTCACTACTGAATGTGACAAGTTTATAGAAAGGGAAGATAAGAAGTTGGAGACAGAAAGAAGATTACAGATAGACGCTGATAAGGAAGCTAAGCAATTACAGATAGAAGCTGATAAGGAAGCTAAGAAATTACAAATAGAAGCTGAAGCTAAAAATTACATATAGAAGCTGAAGCTAAGAAATTACAAATAGAAGCTGATAGGGAAGAGAGAAGACAGGTTGCTGAAAAGGAGGCTGAGAGAGAAGAAAAGAGGTTGCAAAGGGAACATGAGTTAAGATTGAAAGAGCTTGAACTTCAAGGAAATGGTACAGGTAATGACAGTAGTTCAACGACCTCTGACACAAGTGTAATTCAAGGTGCCTCAAATGGAGCCATGAATTTTCACTTGGATCCATTTGTGGAGAAAGAAGATTATATTGAGTCTTATCTCAGTAGGTACGAGAGATTAGCTACTAACTATGGCCTAGAGAAAGAGAAATGGAGCCTTAAGTTATCACAAGGGCTGAGAGAAGCTTCTTATGAAGTTTTTGCAAAACTTGGCAGAGATGACCAAGAAAATTATGAAATCTTGAAACAGGCATCGCTGGTTCGTTATAACAAGAACTCAGAATTTTATAGAAAGGAATTCAGAACTGCTAAGCTACTTTCTGGGGAAACGTACCACCAATTCTCTGCGAGATTAAAAACCTACTTGGAGAAGTGGACTGCACTGGGAAAATGTCAAGACCTAAAAGAAATGGTCATGATGGAACAAGTGAGAGAGTCTAAGCCTCCAGACATGAGAAAATTTCTTATGGAACCAGGTGCAGAGAGATTGGGGGAGATTTTAACAGTTGCTGAGAGATATCAAGCAGCTCAGAAAGAGATAACAGGAACTAGGAAGAAGAATATAGTAGGCCATCCCAAACCAAGATGAGTATGATAATAGGGACCAACAACAACACAAATACAAACAAGACTATGACAAACCTAGATTTGATCATAGAAACAGGAACCCTCAGATACAGGGTAAGAAACCCTACAGACAGGGAGATAAGTGGTGTAAAATTTGTAAAATGAACAACCCCAATACAATTGAATGTGACAGGAAAGTCCCTCCATATCACGCTGCATGTATGATAACAGTGGGAAAGGGCAGGAAGGAACCGACAGCAAGTCAGGTAGATCTCCATCATCCCCCCATCTGTGAAGAAGTAACATGTAATGGCAATACGATTATGTGCCTTTATGATTCCGGCTTGGAATATGACTCAGTTGTGAGTGCATTCTTGGTGCACCCTGATCAATGTACCACAGAAAAGTGGAGATACAAGGGGCATTAAAGGGAACAGCCACCATGATACTTCCCATAGCCAAAATCAATGTCAAGACTCGCTACGTGGAAGGAGTGATCAGTGCAGCAGTGTGTGATGATCCTAATTAACCGTTGGTGTTAGGAAGAAGATCTGTTTTCCTAGGGAGCCCAATAAAACCTGTTATCATGGCAACATTCCAGGTCAGGTCAACCCCTAGGAAGGAGGAGGGAATACCACTAAATATTCATCCGAGAAAGATGAAAAAAGCCCAAGCTAAAGATAGCTCATTTAAACCTTGCTTTGGCAAAGTGCCAAAAAGCCATAACATCCCTAAGAAAGGACAATTTTATTTAAAGGATGGTTTGCTCTACATGAAAGCTGGAGCAGGACAGAATGGGTATGGACAGTTAGTACTGCCATTGAGTTATAGGGGGAAAGTTATGGAACTAGCACATGTTGTATCAGACTGTGGACATGGGAAAATTGGTACCACTTGTCAAAGAGCATCTGTGAATTACTATTGGCCAGGTATTGCTGAAAACATATTTCAGTATGTGACTGCCTGTGCACAATGCAGCAAATAACACCCCACACGTTGGGAAACTCAACAGGACCTAGAAACGCATTGGGACGGACATAGGCCTGAAAATAAAAATAAACCGTTAGACATAGTGGATAGGATGGCCCCATTTCACGAACAGTCTTCCATAAAACCAGTTACACTGGCAACTCTCCGTGTTGTACAGAGAGTAAACACAACCCAGTCCACCCCGACACCCACTTGGTCGGAATTCCGGGAACTGGATAAAAATAGCAATGAGGTTAATAGGCCATCTTTGCATATGACAAGACGGGGAATCCCTAAGAAAATCGGTAGTGGACGATTGGTGTGTGCTAATTGGACAGCACAGCCAACACTAGCGTACTACAACTTACATTAACATGGTAGAAAGGGTACCGGAAACGGTCGTAGCTGACCGGCCCTATATACAGTCCATTGGAAGTACTTAACACGGACATGGATTGAGAGATATATATTATATAGCAAATGCTACAGGGAGAATTGATTTCTTGGTGCAGGAAATTCATTTCCCCATGTGAATCATTTTATAGTGCCAGTGAGATATAGCTGAGAAAACACTTGGGGAATATAGACTCAGCCTGGATTTGGGAAATAATTACAGTAACAGAGTCACTAGTGAATCTAGGAAAGGGCATTGCCAGATTCCAGTCAAGCCTGAGCTCAGACCATTGCTGGCTGTTCACACTTCGGAGGGGCAATATGAGTTCCATATGTTGCTTTTTGGGTTGAAGAATACTCCGAGTGTTTTATCCAGGAGGATGAGGAAATTACTGGATTCCTTATGACACTCAGCTATCACCAATTTCATAGATGACATCCTCATAACTATTGGAAGCTCGAGGAACATCTAACATCTCTGGACATGTCATTGAACAGACTTAGAGAAGAGTAATGGTGAACATTAATTGATAATCAGCAATTAGACAGGCAGCCGCACCTCTGCTGTTTATTAACACAACATGCGGTATTATCCCTGGATCTCAAAATGTTGAGGCAGATTTCTTGAGTGGTGCCAACTTGAAATGACCCACCTGCAGGAAACCAGGAGAGAAAGGAGGCAGAGTGAACCCCATATTGAGAGAATGCCGTGATTGTACCTCCAGACATGAAAGCTCCACCAGGTGGTTCACGCTTTTAAATGGGGGAGCTCTGTCGTGATTTATTCTGTCTAAAAACACGGTCATCTGGATATTTAGGAGTAAATCTGACCATGCTGCACGCCATATGTTAAGAACTCTCGGATACAATAGCCAATGGAAACGCACCCTTAATATTGGGTGTTAGGAAACGTAGTATGATTGAACATAGAGGCCCATTCTGTAACCGATGGGACAATGATATTTAATTTTGGAAAAAATAAAGAAGTATCACCGGGAAGGATTATGTAATTCAACAACGGGAATGTTACTTTAGAGGTAGGTTAAAAACTTTCTCGAATAGTATTCTAGTAAGAAAGAGATATCGAGTGAAAGAGCTTCGTTACATCAGGATTAGTCCCAACTTAGCTAGTTAAAGTGGTTAGGTAAATTGTCTTGTGCATATGTTAGCACAGTGTCTGACACTGTGTGTTATATCCATTGTATGTAGGGACAGAATAGTGCTGGACCATACAGGGGTTGTGATTATTTGTAGTGCCGGTATTATCCTGCAAACTACCAGAAATATCTGAATCATCTAACTCTGTTGGACTCTGAGGTGCAAGGGCTCGTGAAGTCATTGTAGCCAGCCACCCAGTTTCCACTGCCTGGCAATTCACAGACGTGTTAGTCCATGGCGGGAGTGTGATTATTTTCTTCAACTACCAGATAAGTGGCAACACATAGCCATTGGTCAGCCTATTCAGCATATACCACTATAAAATAAAATATAAAGAAATAAAAACACAGTGAAGGATGATTACTTATGGACAGAATGTACCTATTACTACCTTCACAGTTCAACTCAGTGACAAACTATAGTGAATTATAATATTAATCAGTGTAGAGAAAATTTAGAGACTTAAGTATAGGAGTCTGTTTGATAATTAAAGTTTCTATGTTTATTTATTTTATGCTGTAAATACCTTTGAGTTTTTCTAAAGTACCTAACCGAAAATAGAACCGGTATAGGTTTAATAAATTGTAAATATGTACCATCAGACTTGCTGAAATTATTTACATTGAGTGACAAGTTTTGTTGATACATATTATAGATATTGAGATAGATAGACCTTCATTTGTACCCCTAGACTAATTAGCCATAATAAATAATAATAATAATAAACCATAATAATACTAATAATAAACATAATATCAGGGGAGGATTCTTGAGAGCGAGCCCATAGACATTCAGGAACATATACTATCATCATACCTGGAGGTTTATATAGCTGAATCCTACCTTTGATTGTCGATACACCCTTATTCTTTTCAGAAAAGGGGGTATTTCTTGTAAGACCAGTTTCTTATCTGGCACTATCCTGGTATCAACTGATACATCTTTTTGTCCAGGATATCTTTAGACTTAATGACATCAAAAACCCTCCCGTGACAATTTTCACATGGTAATATACATAAATATGTTAGGTCACATGTTAATAATAAAAATATAGAATGTAAAATCACAACTTTCACCTATCCTGGCTCACACACCTTTTGCTCAGATGAATAAAAGAGACTTGAATCGGCCTCTTACACGCGTCTGGGGTGTCGTTAATTTAATAAGTTCCTTCTCTGACTTCGTGTATGGTCCTTCAGTTTCCTCAGACCCGGTTTCCTTATCTAATATGAAAGAGATTTCATGGGCTATGAAAGTCCGTCCAAAATTCTCCAATAAAAGGTGTCCGGTATGTTAAGAAGGAATTCTGAATTCTAGCCTTGACTCTAGGAAGGTCTGGTATCTTGGCAAGCGATCTTCTCAGTGGAATAACCCTGAAACGTGTCAGGTTATATTCCCGGTCTCCCACGCATCTTTTTGGTATGGAGTTAAATAAATGCTCCAATCATTGTCAAACAGGCGGGTCGGGTGTGGTACTTTCAAAATATTCCACGAGAAATAAGGTGTGTACAGCAAAACGGCACGTATTACCATATAAGGCAATAAGATATACGATGCCTTGCGTACACACTCGCGAACATGTCGTTAACCTCACATGACAACGTGTTCCAAAAGTAACAATTCATTACTTTATCAGAAAGTAATCTCTTATATGTGTCTGTCCATCAGTTGTTTTCCCGTATTCCAAGCTTCGGTGATGCGCGCACCTATCTTATCGGTGATTAAGCAGACAGCGCTGGGCAGTGTACGTGTTAATCCATAGCGGCCAAGCTTGGTACAAGGGAATTTTACCAACCTGCCTCTCGTAATATTATCTCTACCTCTCCTTGCAAAGGAGTGTCAGATAACAGACAAGACACAATTTACTAAAAGTAGTGAAAGAATACTTGAAAATATATACTATCTGCTACGTAGTATAGAAAGAAAGAAAGAAAGAAAGTGCGACAAGTGAAAGCATGCAATAAAATCAGTACCACAATACTTATTACTGCAGGAGTTAAACAGAGATCGCGAGTGTCACCCAATTCTGTCACAAAGGGGTGCCAAGCTTCTTCAGGGGTGAGAACCTTCTTAAGATACTGTAAAGAGGTGCTAGGCTTCCTAAGACAATATAAAGGAGTGCCAGGCTTCTTAAGATATTGTAAAGTGTGCGAGGCTTTTTAAGATGCTGTAAAGAAGTGCGACACTTCTTAAGATACTGTAAAGAAGTGCAAAACTTCTTCAGATACTGTAAAGAAGTGCCAGGGTTCCTAAGATACTATAAAGGGATGTGAGGCTTAATACGATAATGTGAGAGGCTTCTTAAGATACTGTAAAGCGATGCAAGGCTTAATAAGATACTGTGCGACGCTTCTTAAGATACTGTGAAAGGGGTATGAAGCTACTTAAGATTTTGTACAGGCGTGCGAGGCTTCTTAGATACTAAAAGGGGTATGGGACCTGTAGAAAGTTAAGAAACACTGGATTAGGGATATCATGAACGGCCAACTTTAAGAAGCCGCCCTTGCAGTTTATCCGATGAAATGGTGCGAACGGTGAACCTTCTAAAACCTTCTCCTGCCGCTCTGATAAACGCAGCTAAGCCTACTCTTTAGCTGCTTCTGTCAGCAGAACTGAACCTAACAGTAAGTTTGCTTACCTCTGTAACGCTAACCAGACAGGAAAATAGAAAAACTATCATAGATCTGAATCTACTTATTTGAGAAAACTGTCACACCCTTTAATGTAAATATGGTTGCCTTTTGTGTGCGGTTGAAGCGTCAATGTATGAATAGGTGGCGCTTCTATGCCTGAGGGAAAGTACTTTATCTTTGTACAGTGGCATATTTCGGGGGGTTTTCCCCCCTGGGTGGATTTCCCGGGTGGGAGGTGTAATTAGGGGCCCCAACCTTGGAAGTCTACCTTCCCAAAAAAATACATAAATAAAGATGTGAGTAGTGTCGTGAGAATGACAACTGCTATCAACGCAATTCTTTTGGGGGGAGTGCGTAGTTAGCTGTGTGTCATTTCATGATTCACTCCTGCATAGAGGCGATTACCCCTGGTTTGATACCCCAGTGATCCTATCACATCGTTTACTTATCTGTTCCTTAGGGTTGTCATTTTTGTTCCTTTCTTTCTTACACGTGCCTACCACTTACCTATTTTCACATAGATTTACTTCTGTTATAAACTATCCCCATAATGAAACGTTCGTAACCAGCAATGAAACAATCTCACTTACTTTTCGATAAAATACAGAAAAGAGGCGAATTGCAATGAAAAAATTAAATTGAACACCCATTACAAGAACATGCATGTCTTGCAATCTTTTCAAGGTCCATTTTCGGGACAATACAAAAGTGGCGCACATTGCACCATGACAGCTTAACTGAACACCCGTAAGACGAACACGCACGCTTTTTAATTTGCCAAGGTGCAGTGACTATTGGTTATAAGTCGTGATATGTTTGTCTACAAAGATTCAATGTAATTTAAATGGAAAGGACTTAAATGGCGACAGTAGGTTTAATGCTGTCATCAGGACACGAAGCAGAACTAGTACATCATAGGGCATTCTCGTCATTTTCTTGGCGGGTTACTTGCTTTTTATGTTATAAAACGTTCAGAATGATATACAGTTTGGCAGGTCAATAAAAATGCATGAAGATGGGTATGGATGTTGCCCTGATTGCTAAATCAGAGGCATATCTCCAATCCACCCTGCAAGTCTGGAAGGAAGAGCTGGAGAAGAGAGGGATGGTCATAAGCAGCTCTAAAAATTACCCCATGCTGATATCACGAGAAGAAACAAGGCATCAGATTAAGCTGGAAGAACAGGTCCTGGAGCAGGTCGACCACTTTAAATACCTCGGATCTGTTATAGACCGGAAGGGAGGCATCAAAGAAGACTTGGCCACTCGAAAAGCAGCAACTGAGAGACTTTTTCATGCCATAAATCAAGGATTCCTCAGGAAGAGAGAGGTTGGTAAGAAAACAAAGATGGCTGTGTACCACTCCATCTATGTCCCAGTCTTGACGTATGGATGCGAGTCATGGGCAATGACTACAACCCACAAAAACCAGATCCAAACCTCAGAAATGAGGTTTCTGATGAAGATGGTTGAAGTAACAAGAACAGACATGGTCCGCAACCAGACGATACTTCAAGGCCTAAAATCCCTCCCCCTGCAGACCCAAGTAGAACAGTCCCAACTAAGATGGTTTGGCCATGTCTGCAGAATGGGAGAAGATCGGCTACCACGACAAGCATGGGAAACTAAGAGCCAATGATCCAGACCTCCAGAGTCCGCTGGGAGGACAACATTAGACACTCTTTGAAGGACCGAGGACTAGAATGGAACCAGGCCAGGAGGAAGACAGCCGAGAGGATAGTCTGGCGCTCCCTCTTCCAAATCTCTATACCTCACGGCAGTAGGGGAACGAGTAAGTAAGTAAGAAGATGGGTATGTAATCTAACGTTTATAAGTGTATCACACAACATTTCTGAGGTGTCTAGCAGATGTCACGAAATTATGGGACGGTCTTTTCTAAAACCCAGAAGCCCTCGTCAAAGCTACGCCACAGTCATTACCGACTGATCGCTGCTTGATTTACTTACTTCGCTGTGTATGCCTGCTGTGAAATAAATTAGAACTCCTTATGTTGACCTCTTCGTGCAAAATCATTTACGGCTTGCATAATCATTTAAAAAAATATAATGAGTAAATTGTTTAATGTACTTAGATTAATTCTCTATTTCTTTTTTGTACTGTTAATTCTTCATTTGTACGTGACGAAGCTACCGACTTTCAATAAATGGATGCTTGCTTAGAATATAAGGTTTGAAGCGGTATGCCGAGATCACTGGTGTAAAACTGATGACGAGAACCAGCCACGTGCCAGTGGAACGAGAAATGAGAATACGATAGATAGGTCACACACTGAGAAAACTTATTGGTGGCATTACCAGGTAGTCATTGTTCTGGAATCCACAGGTAAGAGAAATTGATGAAGACAAAGAACACATAGAGAAGAAATCTGGAGACAGACATGGAAAGACCTTGAGGTGATGGCACGTGACAGGAAGACTTGGCATAAGTTTGTTAAAGACGTTTGTTAAAGACGTATGTTAAAGACTTTTGTTAAAGACGTTTGTTAAAGACGTATGCTCCCTGAGGATTTTGTCGTGGAATATTCTAATCCACATATATAAATTATCAAGTAAATATAAAGCCTAATAAATACATATAATAAATAAAGGAAGAAGAATGGTAAAGAACAGTGCTGTCACAATGACTGTACTCGAAATCCCCTTGTTTTCTACTGCGTATGCAAATTGTAACGTTTCACGTTGATATTAAAGGCCTTCTGCAACATACACGCGTTTCCCAAACACACAATAAAATGTGCTGCCTTTCTAAGAAAAACCTTGAAATATGCAAGTTGACCTAAATTTTAAATTCCATTCATGTCTTTTTCTACACTATGTTACCAAGATCAAAAGACAGATGGACAAAAGGATAGCGAGAAGGGAGAGGCAGAAAGCCGAACACTAAACACGCTTCGCGCGATACACAAATGCTGCCATCACGCGTGTAAGACTACATGCACTAACTTTTTTTCAGACGGACAGTGATAAAATACATTACCCATCCCAGAGTTAGGTTTTAAAATCACAAAAAAACGCTTATTAGGAAAGATAACAATAGATGGGTTTACGGTTGAAAACATAACAGTACCCAGACAGCACATCGTCGAAACAGGAGGTAGAAAATACATATTTTGAACGCAGCCACGTAGCTCTTTTAAATTTGGATATTTGGGTTCCTTAGGGCTTGCTGACAAAGAATATGTAAAACGTTACGCAAATAGTCCAGGAATTAATAAATTATACCCAAAATAAAATAGTGGGGATGCCTGACAGCATGGAATCATTTCTGCTCATAAAAT
This sequence comes from Oreohelix idahoensis, assembly GCA_024509875.1. Taxonomy (NCBI): domain Eukaryota; kingdom Metazoa; phylum Mollusca; class Gastropoda; order Stylommatophora; family Oreohelicidae; genus Oreohelix; species Oreohelix idahoensis. The sequence goes on from JAMPIV010004764.1 coordinate 119,764, forward strand.
TTTTTTATAACGTGTTTGAAAAAAATCTTACGTTACAGAATTAGCCTACCATGTAAACTCCAAATTGATTGGAGCGCAACAAATGAAAGACTAGCCACGATTGGTCGGGCTATAAATACTATCTTTCGTTGTTAGGGGAGACGTGAAAAGGTAACATTTTTTCAAACACTTGTCGAAACGTGGCCTCATTGGCTAGACTCGCTGATATACTCACTTAGGAGCGTTAGTTCGAGACCACTAGTGCAAATAATCTTGATAAAGCAACAGTGCGTTGAAGCCAGCTCATATTTGTGTTAAATAAAAGCCTGGAACATAAGCAGATGGGAATTTGTGCCAGTAATTGTGCCAGAATTCATTGCTAATCAACGTATCTGTGTTTATTTCCATGAAATTGTGGTAAGCTTGAACCATTCAGTATCTTTTAATGAAAATTGAATGTAAATTGTTAATTTATGCCTGTATATATATGTGTAGTTCAGTGGCAAACAGGAGATAAAGCCTATAATGCTCCAGCCTGAACTGAGGGTGTCGGAGGGAAGTAAAACGGCATGGAATGGCCAAATAGTACACTGACACCTGGATGATTGATTAGACAGAAATAATGCTGGAAGTGCAGAGGCGTGGTAACCATTAAGGAGGTAAATACTGGTATAAAGTATTTCAGATGAAGCTGACAGTTGGCCTAACGCTCTGAACTCAATGTTTGTGTTGTATTGTGCTCAGTGTAGAACTAGAGTATCAATTAGTTATGAAGTAGAAGGTACATCCTTCTTGTTTTCAGGGACCGTGGTCTTGATGGTACTGAGCAGCACCTGGTCAGAGCTTTGCTGAATCCAGAGTCGGACAGCATACTCCTTGGTCCATTTAGCTATCAGTGAGGTGTCTCCAGAGCCCAGAGGAGAATTCGAGCAGAGGAGTCCTTTCCTGCCGCCATCACGCAAGATAAGCTGATTTGGCCAGCTGAGCTCAACATTATGTCCCCTCATCTTGAAATGACTTTATAAAAATAACATTCAGAGGGGAATTTAATTGTCTTAATATCAGGAACTGAGAACATCTCCAATACTAGTCCCAAAAGACAAACTATTGAAGTCATGATGACAAATACCAACAGAGCTTGAACAAAACAAAACTAGTATTACCTCATATTGCCACTACACAACTGACACACATAGAATATTTTAATAATATATGTCACCACAATATTCATATTGATACATTCTGTACATAACTTGTAAGTAAAATTGATTGTGATTCCTGGTTCCATTTGTATTTGAATCAGGACACATATTCATTCATAATAACAATGAATACATATTGTTATTTGAAAAGTTATCAGTGACTCCTTAAGATATTCTCATAGAGTGTTATATGTATGTGAGTGTCACAGTGTTGTCAAGAGTAGTGGATTAAATTAAATTGTTTATCTGTCTGTTGTTGTGACTTACACTTCATCATACACATACCCTAGACACATAACGTAGTCATCACACTATTCCAGAATAATTCTGACTGAGATATATAGATATGTGGTAGCAAGTAAGGTTATCTATAATACACTACTCTTAATAGATATAGATACCTTCACAGCTGATCTCAGTCAGTACACTAAGTCCCCTATAAATATTTATAACATCCCACTTCACCACATATATTGGGGTCTCGCTCTTGGGATTTTGAATCTTTCCCTATTAAAAATATTGGGGGTAATTCACTTCAGGGAATATAAGAATTAAAAGGTATCCTTGGGTGGAATTAAATAAGGTTGAGCTCACGGTGCCTGTGTTGTCCATTAGATATATTTAGAGATTAAATTGTTGGTTAGACATTGTAGAAATTTACCTGATAGACAATGGCGGACCTGGCCAAGTTTCGATCTGCTGCTGTTCAGACTGCAAAAGAGTTAGGATTAGATGGGCAAGTTATGGTTGCCTATGTCACGACGGAATGTGACAAATTTATTGAACGCGAAGAAAGAAGATTAGAAAAAGAGGCCGAAAGAAAGTTAGAGGCTGAGACTAAGAGGTTACAGTTTGAGGCTGAGGCTGAGACTAAGAGGTTGCAGATTGAGGCTGACAAAGAGGCTAAGAAATTGGAAGCAGAAAGAGAAGACAAAAGATTAGCTGCAGAAAGGGAAGCCGAGGAAAGAAGACAGGCTGCAGAAAGAGAAGAGAAGAAAGTAGCTGCAGAAGAAAGAAGATTGACTGCAGAGAGGGAAGCAGAAAAGGAGGAGAAGAGATTACAAAGGGAACATGAGTTACGACTAAGGGAGTTTGAGTTTCAAGGCCATGCTCCTGAAAATGGTGCCAGTCCCTTTGCCTCTGATGCTACGGTTACTCAGGGAGCCTCAACCTCAGCTATGAACTTTCATTTAGATCATTTTGTTGAGAAAGACGATGATATTGAGAGCTATATAAATAGATATGAACTATTAGCTACCACATATGGGTTAGAGAGAGAAAGGTGGAGCTTAAAGTTATCTCAGGGACTTCGTGGGGCAGCTTATGAAGTTTTTGCAAAAATGAGCAGAGGTGATCAGGAAAATTATGATATGCTAAAGCAGGCTCTTTTGTTAAGATATGAAAAGAATGCTGAATTTTATAGGAAAAAATTTAGGAATGCTAAACTACTGTCAGGTGAAACCTATCACCAGTTCTCTGCACGAATAGAGACATACTTGGAGAAATGGACTTCTCTGGGGAAAACCCAAGATCTTAAGGAAATGGTCCTTATAGAGCAATTAAGAGAGTCCATGGCTCCAGACCTGAGAAAGTTTCTCATGGAACAAGGTGCAGAGAGGCTGGGTGAGTTGCTAAATGTTGCTGAAAGGTATCAAGCAGCTCAAGCAGAGGTAACAGGTAATAAAAAGAAACAAGTGGATAACTTTAGGGCACCACAGAACTTTAATAAATTTGATCCTAAGGATCAAAACAAAGGTAAGCACCAATTTGATAGGCCACGGTATGAAAATAAAAATAAATTCCCACAATTCGATGAAAGGAAATATGATGAAAGAAAATCTTTCAACCAAGGAAAAAGGTGGTGTAAAAATTGTCAGATGGACAATCATGACACTGACCGTTGCAGAAGGAAACCTGTGTATATGGCAACCCTTCAGGTCAGGTCGACCTCAAGACAGGAGGAGGATATTATGTTGGATACCACTCCAGAAGAGATGAGGAAGGCACAGGCTGGGGATAAAACACTCAAGCCTTGTTTCAGAAAATTGTCAACTTGTCATACAACTCCAGGCAAGGGAGATTTTTACATGAAAAACAAGTTGATGTATAGGAAGACTGGAGCTAGATCCAAAGGTCAGGGACAACTGGTACTTCCTAAAAGATATAGGGCAGACTTAATAAGGAGTCTACATGTGAAACCAGATGGGGACCATGAGAAGATAGGTACCATCATTCAAAAGGTGGCTCACAATTATTATTGGCCCAAAGCAAGATGGGACATTGAGAATTTTGTAGAAAGGTGTAGCATAGCACATGAGGGAACACCCACAAGTGGGAACATTGATCAGGACCTGGACACGCCAAGGGGCAAAATTAGGCCTGATAATAAAAAGAAATATAAATTTGAAAAAGTGGACCAAATGGAATGGGAAGCCCCTTTTCACGGACAAGCTTCACTTAACTGTTTTACAATGGCCACTATGCGGAGAGTGCAAAGAGATGTCTTACCCCAGGATAAGCCGAAAATCCCTCAATCGGACTTAAACAAACTGGAGGAAGAAGATGTAGAGAGGAAATCTCTCATCAAGAATTTTAAGTGGGGAGAAAGCCCCAAAAGAAAAATTGGTAGCGGTCGTTTTGTGAATGATAATTCTGGGAGGAAAAATCATCACTATAAAGCTTCGAGTGGAAGAGACCATACCGGTGCATGGACAAATAGGTCCACACAATTAAAGGTCCACATGTAGCTTTGCTAAGAACGTGGACTGATGAAAAGGCAGAGGAAAACATTACATCTTCATACCAATATGTGAATGAGCTGACCACTCGGTTAAAAACTGGCTGGAAACTTGCCAATGAAAATTTGAAACAAGCCAGGAAGAAACATGCTGCCTATTATAACAGGAAGGCGAAAGACAGAGATTTGGCTGTGGGAGAGAAGGTACTGCTTCTTTTGCCCGGGAGTCAGAATAAGTTACAGATTGGATGGCAGGGTCCATATACAGTTCTAGAGAAGGTGTCTAGAACAAATTATAAGATAGATAAGAAGGGGAAAGAAAAAAATCTATCATGTGAATCTCCTGAAGAAATATTTGGAAAGAGAACATCAGGAAGAGACACACTTGTTGACCTTGTCCATCGCCATGGAGATGAAAAAGGAACCACTTTCATCATTTGAATATCCATTACACCCCTGTGAGACAGCAGCACAGGTGAAAATCAGTACACATTTAACGAAAACTCAGAAAGAGAGAGTGCAACAGGTTCTAAATAATCATGCAGAGGTGTTAACAGACCGACCAGGGCATACAAACCTATTGGAATATGATATGAAAACTAATAGACTCCACACCTGTCTGTATGAAACCATATTCGATTCCGTTTGCTAAGGAGAAAGCTTTGAAGGAAGAGATAGACTATCTGTTGAAGGAAGGAATTATTTCGCACAGTGAGTCTTCGTATAGTTCCGGTGTTGTACTCTTAAGGAAGCCCTCTGGAGAACATAGACTCTGTATAGATTACAGGAGACTGAATGCTATTACAGAAGGACAGGTGGATCCATTGCCGGATACAAATCAGCTGTTTGCCAGGCTAAATAAAGCTAAATATTTCTCAAAAGTGGATCTGAGTAAAGGATACTATCAGATTCCAGTAAAGCCTGAGGTTAGACCATACCTAGCTTTTAGTACCTCAGAAGGACACTATGAGTTTAATAGATTGCCATTTGGATTGAAGAATGCGCCTAGTGTCTTCTCTAGAATGATGAGAAAATTATTGGATCCTCTGAATAATCCCTGTATAACAAATTTTATGGATGATATCCTTATAGCAACAGAAACATTTGAGGAACACATTGACTCTCTGAACATGCTGTTTAATCGACTTAGGGAGGCAAATTTAACAGCCCGACCAACTAAATGTTGCGTTGGATGTAAAGAATTGGAATTTTTGGGACACACAGTTTATCAGGGAAACATGACCCCTGACCCAAAGAATTTAGAGAAACTACAGAAAGCCCCGAGACCACAAACCAAGAAGGACGTGAGATCCTTTGTCTCATTATGTGGTTTCTACCAGAAGTATATCAAAAACTTTAATTCCATATGTGCACCGTTAACTGAATTGACACGTAAAGGACATCCAGATCGCATTACATGGACACCACAATGTGAAATGACTTACCAAGAATTGAAGGAAAAGCTCACAAGTAAACCCATTTTGAAATTACCTGACTTAAGTCAAGAATTCATAGTAAGGACGGATGCAAGTAATATTGGGCTAGGTGCAACTCTACTACAGAAATCAGATGCATTGGATGGGGAATTAAGCCCAGTGGCATATGCTAGCAGAAAGTTGAATAAAGCTGAAATCAACTACTCAACTAGCGAAAAAAGAATGTCTTGCAGTAATATGGGCGATAAAGAAATTCAATATTTATCTATATGGGAAGGCATTTAAGTTGCAAACAGACCACAAACCGTTATCGTTTCTAGCACAGGCTAGGCATGAGAACTCCAGGTTACTCCGATGGTCTTTACTTTTGGCTCCATATAATTTTAGCATTGAGTATATATCTGGAAAAACCAATTTGGGAGCGGATTTTTTTAAGCCGCCATCCGTGTGATGAGAATCACCGTAAACCCCAGAAATAATAATAAATTTCTCTATGTGAATATAGAATAAAGGACTGACATATAATGTCTGTTTTAAGAGGGGAGGTGTCGTGGAATATTCTAATCCACATATATAAATTATCAAGTAAATATAAAGCCTAATAAATACATATAATAAATAAAGGAAGAAGAATGGTAAAGAACAGTGCTGTCACAATGACTGTACTCGAAATCCCCTTGTTTTCTACTGCGTATGCAAATTGTAACGTTTCACGTTGATATTAAAGGCCTTCTGCAACATACACGCGTTTCCCAAACACACAATAAAATGTGCTGCCTTTCTAAGAAAAACCTTGAAATATGCAAGTTGACCTAAATTTTAAATTCCATTCATGTCTTTTTCTACACTATGTTACCAAGATCAAAAGACAGATGGACAAAAGGATAGCGAGAAGGGAGAGGCAGAAAGCCGAACACTAAACACGCTTCGCGCGATACACAAATGCTGCCATCACGCGTGTAAGACTACATGCACTAACTTTTTTTCAGACGGACAGTGATAAAATACATTACCCATCCCAGAGTTAGGTTTTAAAATCACAAAAAACGCTTATTAGGAAAGATAACAATAGATGGGTTTACGGTTGAAAACATAACAGTACCCAGACAGCACATCGTCGAAACAGGAGGTAGAAAATACATATTTTGAACGCAGCCACGTAGCTCTTTTAAATTTGGATATTTGGGTTCCTTAGGGCTTGCTGACAAAGAATATGTAAAACGTTACGCAAATAGTCCAGGAATTAATAAATTATACCCAAAATAAAATAGTGGGGATGCCTGACAGCATGGAATCATTTCTGCTCATAAAATTTTTTTATAACGTGTTTGAAAAAAATCTTACGTTACAGAATTAGCCTACCATGTAAACTCCAAATTGATTGGAGCGCAACAAATGAAAGACTAGCCACGATTGGTCGGGCTATAAATACTATCTTTCGTTGTTAGGGGAGACGTGAAAAGGTAACATTTTTTCAAACACTTGTCGAAACGTGGCCTCATTGGCTAGACTCGCTGATATACTCACTTAGGAGCGTTAGTTCGAGACCACTAGTGCAAATAATCTTGATAAAGCAACAGTGCGTTGAAGCCAGCTCATATTTGTGTTAAATAAAAGCCTGGAACATAAGCAGATGGGAATTTGTGCCAGTAATTGTGCCAGAATTCATTGCTAATCAACGTATCTGTGTTTATTTCCATGAAATTGTGGTAAGCTTGAACCATTCAGTATCTTTTAATGAAAATTGAATGTAAATTGTTAATTTATGCCTGTATATATATATGTGTAGTTCAGTGGCAAACAGGAGATAAAGCCTATAATGCTCCAGCCTGAACAGAGGGTGTCGGAGGGAAGTAAAACGGCATGGAATGGCCAAATAGTACACTGACACCTGGATGATTGATTAGACAGAAATAATGCTGGAAGTGCAGAGGCGTGGTAACCATTAAGGAGGTAAATACTGGTATAAAGTATTTCAGATGAAGCTGACAGTTGGCCTAACGCTCTGAACTCAATGTTTGTGTTGTATTGTGCTCAGTGTAGAACTAGAGTATCAATTAGTTATGAAGTAGAAGGTACATCCTTCTTGTTTTCAGGGACCGTGGTCTTGATGGTACTGAGCAGCACCTGGTCAGAGCTTTGCTGAATCCAGAGTCGGACAGCATACTCCTTGGTCCATTTAGCTATCAGTGAGGTGTCTCCAGAGCCCAGAGGAGAATTCGAGCAGAGGAGTCCTTTCCTGCCGCCATCACGCAAGATAAGCTGATTTGGCCAGCTGAGCTCAACATTATGTCCCCTCATCTTGAAATGACTTTGTAAAAATAACATTCAGAGGGGAATTTAATTGTCTTAATATCAGGAACTGAGAACATCTCCAATACTAGTCCCAAAAGACAAACTATTGAAGTCATGATGACAAATACCAACAGAGCTTGAACAAAACAAAACTAGTATTACCTCATATTGCCACTACACAACTGACACACATAGAATATTTTAATAATATATGTCACCACAATATTCATATTGATACATTCTGTACATAACTTGTAAGTAAAATTGATTGTGATTCCTGGTTCCATTTGTATTTGAATCAGGACACATATTCATTCATAATAACAATGAATACATATTGTTATTTGAAAAGTTATCAGTGACTCCTTAAGATATTCTCATAGAGTGTTATATGTATGTGAGTGTCACAGTGTTGTCAAGAGTAGTGGATTAAATTAAATTGTTTATCTGTCTGTTGTTGTGACTTACACTTCATCATACACATACCCTAGACACATAACGTAGTCATCACACTATTCCAGAATAATTCTGATTGAGATATATAGATATGTGGTAGCAAGTAAGGTTATCTATAATACACTACTCTTAATAGATATAGATACCTTCACAGCTGATCTCAGTCAGTACACTAAGTCCCCTATAAATATTTATAACATCCCACTTCACCACAGATTTGAAAGATGAAGAAGATCTGGCTATGACCTGGTGGTCGTAACATAAGCCTTGTCTTTGCCCATTGAACAAATAAAAAATAATTTGTCATACTAGAAGAAAGGACGAGGGAAGTTGCCCACATTGCGGTCACAAGACCTTCGTGAGGGATAAAATAAAAAAAACAGAAACGAATGATAGCGAAAACTAAGTGAGAAATGTGAGATAAAAATTAAAATAACTTAACACTTGCAATCGGCGTGCCGGAATCGCGCGGTGAATCTAAGCAAGATGTAGACAACGTATATTCATTCACCCGACTGTTTATTGTAGTCTTCCTGCAACTTCTAAAAATGAAGAAACGTATTCCTTTCATTCTCTGATTTGTTGTAATAACGATATTATTATAATTAATTTTTTTTTTTTTTTGCGTACGCCCGCTATTACTCAGTCGAAATTGATTTTTACGTGAGTACCCCTTTTTTCGTGTACAGAGACAGGTGTCCCTCGCCATTCAGGTAGATGCCGATTTCGGAGGTACCCATTAGTGCTGGGTCGGCTCAGGGGCCGCCAGTCCGTGGTCGACGACACTCCTTCAAATGTCCTCGCCAGGTCTCGAGTTCATCCAGTCCAAATCCCGGTCGACGAGAAATCTTCAAATGTCTTCGCCCGGGTTTGATCCTGGGTCACCCGGTCGCCAGCGCAGTTTGGTAACCACTGCATCAGCGCGGCTCCCTAATAACGATATAATTAAAGAAAACATTTTCGTGTGTGGCTACCTGACTGTTAATATTTCTCCTTCCCAATTCTTGTAAAACAGTGAGTACATTAAAAGTGTCAGATTATGTGCATGTACGTATGTGTGTCTCCTATTTCCTGTCGTGGTGTAAAAGAATTAGGGAAGGAGGGTAATAAAGCTTGGGGTCTTTGGGATGATGTTTGAGTCACTAGTTATTTGTCGTTATCAATATATATAACGAGAACTTCAACAGATATTTACTTTCCCGCCCTACCCGCACCAATAATTATATATTCATTTTTGTTTTGTCATATACTGTTTTATTACATACTATGCATTTCTATACATGTGTATGTTCTGGTCTACCTGCAGCCACAGAAGAGGCCAGAGATTCGTTGTCGTTTTTACCTTCAAACAAACCAAAACACCTGCATCCGTCTTCATTTTCTTATTAAATATATTAACGCACACACAATATATATATATATAAAGAAAGCAACGCACTTTTGTAAATGAACCTGTATGTACTTCGACAGCCTAATATTCTTATATATTACATTTTAATGAATTGTTTTCTGCAGCTAAAAAGAAAAGAAGAAAATATGATGAAGCAAAATTAAAAATGTCTGCTGTCTACCACTTAAACTCCTTTCTTGCACTCTCTGTCATAAAATTAACAAGTGATACAACGTAAAAATATCTCCAAAGGATAAAATGTAAGGATAAAAACATAATGCGTAAGCTGCTGATAGTACATGATCGCCCTGACCGCGGGTCATCACCCTCCATAAAAATTGACTTGCTAGACGGGAAATCAAAACGGTTACCATTTGAACGGGATGAGAACGGCGGATCAAAAGGAAAAAAAAATATGACTGAAAAAATTGCGTGAGACTAGCAAGGCTAAGGAGACGCAATTGGGGGGGGGGGGGGGGGGAGGGGGGGGGGGGGGGGGGGGGGCGGGGCGGGGGGAGGGGGCGGGGGTGGGGGGGGGGGGGGGGGGGGGGGGAACGGGGAAAAAGTCACGTTTCCCAAGTTGACATAAAGTAAGGAACTCGACAGAAGGGACCTTGGATATGATACGCCACAGTCATTTATTGGACGCTTTTGCGATACCAAGCCTTTTATTTGAATTCAGCGGCAAACGCAGATGCTTGAAATATTACAAAATTTAAAAAGTAACTTTTTCTTAATATTAATGTTAGGAATATAAAAATTAGCTGGCCGGATGGCCCATTCTGAGCAGTGAAATAATATGCTTTTATTTATACAGACGGATAGCTAATAATGAAGATAATGACAAAAGACAGTGTTGTTCACATCAGCGAAAGACTGCATTGAATCTAACATGACACTATTTGCACAAAAATCGCGACCTTGAGACGCAAGTGTTCAAATCTAGTTAGAATGAAAGAGAAGGGACATTGGTGGGAGCTGTGGCTAAAAATAACTTTAACAGACAAAAAGTGTAGAGGGGACGAATAGGTTGGTTCAAAAAAAAACAAGTACGTTTTTGTGAAAACGCAAGTAGAGACGGACGGACTAACAGATAAAAATCCATACTTGACTGAAGCATGACTGAAATGACTTTAGTGTAGGAAATTTGAATTTAAAAAAACCAAGGCATTGATTGGCCACAGACAATCATATTATCGGCGCTCAGACGCGCATTTGGGGCCATTCCTCAATAGTTGTCCAGTGATAGACACAGTAAATTTCAAGTGTGGTGATTTCCAAATGAAATAAATTGAAATAAGTTCAGGGACGCCATACTATAGCCAGCAGCTCAGCTGAGTTTTGCTAGCATTTCTGTGTTCTTTATTCATAATCTGGTAAGATTGAAATTATTTCTTTGTATATTTTGAATATTGTTTAATGTTTCGAGTGATTTGATACTGCCATATCGAAATCTAGCCTTACAAACAAGTAAGGATTTGCTCTAGACCCCCCGCCCTAGTTCAGGGTCTAGGGACAAACAATATATATACTCCAGCAATGATTAGGAAGGACAGATTAAGTGTTGAGATCAGTGGAACATATCACCTATCATATCCTAGGGCAAGAAGCTAATAAACATATTTCTGAATATGTAGTCTGGGAGAACTTATCCTATGGGAAACCAACTTGGTAAGATGTGTTGTATGGTCAGAGAGATCTGACCCTGTCTAAATGGTGTTATTGTAAATTGTTACGTGTAGAAGTGGCTCCTTAGGTAAGGTTCTGAACCCAAACCAATACTTTATTTCAGAGCTGTGAGTTTTTATGTTGACACCAAAAGGTGGTGTCAAATGCTGGGTAAATAATTGACAGTGAGGACCCGTGCAGTGTCGCATCTCGGCAGAACAGCCTTGTATTGCCCCCAAGCACGGAGAGGTGGGGCCACCCGATATATTGCCCCCAAGCACGGAGAGGTGGGGCCACCAGATTCCAGCACCAGCGCTACTTCTTCAAAGTTACGTAAGCAGGCTGGTCTGCTGGATTTACACCAACTTCATAGACATAACACCCAAAGTGAATTCCTACTAAAACATCCCATTTACTTCCATCATTAATGGACAATGTTTGGTAAACTTAGACAGGGAGGGATGAAGCCACCCCAACAGCACATCTATTCATCGTTCTCCCAGGGAAAATAAAATTATAAACTGTAGAAATACTAACTAATCTTAAAATTTGTATACGTACACACATTTTATTTATCATGTCATTTATTCATGCCATTCACTCATAAATTCCAAAATCTTTTCATATGTTCTGGCCAAATAAAACCTTGGTTCAGAACAAATAAATTAAAAAAAAAAAAAGATTTACTTTCTAAAATTTCACCAGCTGGATTTAGTTCATTGTGTTCTAAATTTTATTGATAATATATTATTTAATATCTGTGTGTGTGTGTTTGTATATGTCAATACAACACATTACATTCAGTACCCTAGATTATAACGTAGCCACATTCATTGGGAAAAAAGATAGGTGTGAGGTCTTAGTGGTAGCAAGAAAGGCCTTCTGAAAATTCACAACTACATTTTATCTCAGGAGCCTTTACAGCTGACCTCATACATTACACTTAGTAATATCACCATCATACAATACCATCAAAACCACTACATATATTGGGGTCTTGTCCAGGGATAATTAGCATAAACAGTAATATAAGGATCTCCTGGTGGGAGAAATAAAATTAGGGGAACAAAATTGTAAAATTCCCTTAAAATTAAAAGTGTCCCTTTAAATTAAAAGGGCAATTAGAAGTTGGTGAATCTTCACAGCCAGTGTTAGTTAATTAGTTAATTAGAATTATTTTGGTCTAGAATAATTATAATTACTTTAGAGATTGGAAATTTTACTTTGCTTATTGCTAGATTTGTTTAGAAAGTATGGCGGAGCTAGCAAAATTTAGATCAGCTGCTGTGCTGACCGCAAAGGAGATGGGAATGGATGGTCAGATTTTAATTCAATACGTAACGGCTGAATGTGATAAATATATATTGAACGGGAAGAAAGGAGATTAGAAAAAGAGGCTGAAAGAAAATTAGAGTCTGAAAGGTTGGCTGAAGAGAAGAGGTTAGAGGCGGATAGAGAAATTAAGAGGCTGCAGATTGAGGCAGAAGACAAACGACAGCAAAGGGAGGCAGAAGATAAAAAGGCCGAAAGGGAGGCAGAAGATAGAAGGTTGCAAAGGGAGCACGAATTACGACTAAGGGAGCTGGAGTTACAAGGCCAGGCTCCTGAAAATGGTGCCAGCCCTTTTGCCTCAGATGCTACGCCTAGTCTGGGAGCCTCAAACTCAGCTATGGGGTTTCATTTAGACCATTTTGTTGAAAAAGACGATGACATAGAGGGGTACCTAGGACGTTTTGAGTTATTAGCTACTACATATGGGTTAGAGAGAGAGAGGTGGAGTTTAAAGCTATCACAGGGACTGAGAGGTACTTCTTATGAAGTCTTTGCTAAAATGAACAGGGAAGACCAAGACAATTATGACATGTTAAAGCAGGCTTTGTTATTAAGGTACGAGAAGAATGGTGAATTTTATCGTAAGAAATTTAGAAATGCCAAACTGTTGTCTGGGGAGACATACCACCAATTCTCTGCTAGACTGGAAACCTATTTGGAGAAATGGACTGCTCTGGGGAAGACCCAAGATCTTAAAGAAATGATCATGATTGAGCAATTGAGAGAGTCCATGGCTCCAGACATGAGAAAATTTCTCATGGAACAAGGTGCAGAGAAGTTGGGAGAGGTTTTAAATGTCGCTGAGAGGTATCAGGCAGCCCAGGCAGAGGTAAGTGGTGCTAAAAAGAAGCACATAGACAATTTTAAAGCTCCACAGCAATTTAATAAATTTGATAATAGAGAGCAGGGAAATAAAGGTAGGACAAACTTTGAGCGGCCAAGAAATGACTATCGCGACAGAAACTCACAGTTCAATGACCAAAAGTTCAATGAAAGAAAAACCGTTGAACCAAGGAAAAAGATGGTGTAAATGGTGCAAGAAAGATAACCATAACACCGAATTTTGTAGAAGGAAACCTTCAAACATTGCTGCAATGAAGTCGGGGACGCAAAGATTAAAGGTTAATCCTAATGGACAACAGGAACCTTATCACCCCCCAGTTTGTGAGGATGTTATTTGTAATGGGGTCACCATAAGGTGCCTTTATGATACAGGTTTGGATTATGATTCAGTTGTGAAGTCTAGCCTAGTGGACCCAAGTCAGTATACCACAGAAACAGTGGAAATACAAGGGGCGACTAAGGACATACCACTCATGACACTTCCCATCGCAAGGATAACGGTGAAAACTCGCTATGTGGAAGGAGAAATCAGAGCAGCAGTGATAGATGAACCAATCTACCCTCTGATATTGGGGTGTAGATACGTCTTCTTGGGGAATCCCGAGAAACCTGTGATCATGGCGACAGTGCAGACCAGGTCACAGAAGAAGGAGGAAGAAGGTGAACCTATAAATGCTCATCCAGAGGAGATGAGAAAGGCGCAGGCTGAGGATAGGACACTCAAGCCATGTTTTAAAAAATTGCCCAAAGGCCACACACCTCCAAGCAAGGGAGAGTACTTTGTGAAGAACAGACTATTATACAGGAAGACAGGAACTAGATCCACTGGTCACGGACAGTTAGTTCTTCCCAAGATATATAGGGCAAACTTAATAAGGAGCTTACATGTTGGAAAAGATGGTGACCATGAGAAAGTCGGTACCATCTGCCAAAAGATTGCTCGAAAATACTATTGGCCCGACGTAAATGTCGATGTTGAAAACTTTGTAGAAGCATGTGGCGTATTTCATGAGGGAACACCCACAAAGAGAAAATATGTGCAGGACCTAGAAACGCCACGGGGCAACTTTAGGCCTGAAAGGAAAACTAATTATACTCGGGTAGACAAAGTGGAATGGGAGCCCCCTTTTCACACCCAGTCTTCACTTGAATGGATTAACATGGCCACTATGCGAAGAGTACAAAGAAGAAATTTTACCCAGGATAAGATGACAATCCCTCGGTCAGACTTATATAAACTGGAAGAACAGACAAGAGAGCGAAGATCTCTCATAAGCAATCTAAAGTGGGGAGACAAACCCCAGAAAAAAATTGGTAGTGGTCGATTTGTGAGTGATGATTCTAGGAAGAAAAGTCCTCATTATAAAGCTTCTAATGGACGGGACCCGATGGGTTCCATGAAAAATAAGTATGATAAATTAAAGATCCAGATGTAACTTTATTAAGGACCTGGACGGATGAGAAGGCGGAAGAACCTGTTACCTCATCTTATCAATACGTGAACGAACTGACCACTCGTCTGAAAGCTGGATGGAAACTGGCAAATGATAATTTGAAACAAGCCAGGAAGAAACATGCAGCATATTTTAATAGGAAGGCAAAGGACCGAGAACTAGCTGTGGGAGAGAAGGTGCTTCTTCTACTACCCGGTAGCCAGAATAAATTACAAATTGGTTGGCAAGGTCCCTATACGGTTCTAGAGAAGGTGTCTAGAACAAACTATAAAATTGACAAAAAGGGGAAGGAGAAAGTTTATCATGTAAACTTATTAAAGAAGTATCTGGACAGACCACTCCAGGAAAGCACCCCCTTATTGACCTTGGCTATTGCAACCCAGATGCAAAAGGAACCACTCACCTCACATGAATACCCATTACATCCTTGTGAAACAGCAGCACAGGTAAAAGTCAGTAAGCACCTGACTAAAAACCAGAGGGAGAGAGTTCAACAGGTTCTGGAGGAACATACAGATGTACTAACAGATAAACCAGGCCATACAAATTTGCTACAGTATGACATGAAACTGGTAGACTCAAACCCAATCTGTATGAGAGCCTATTCTATTCCGTTCGCGAAGGAGAAGGCATTGAAGGAAGAAATAGATTATTTGTTGAAGGAGGGGATTATTTCGCACAGTGAATCATCTTTTAGTTCTAGTGTCGTTTTGTTGAGGAAACCGTCTGGGGAACACAGACTGTGCATAGATTACAGGAAACTGAATGCTGTCACAGAAGGACAAGTGGATCCATTACCAGACACAAAACAGTTATTTGCCAGACTGAACAAGGCAAAATACTTTTCAAAGGTGGATCTTAGTAAAGGCTATTACCAGATCCCAGTGAAGCCTGAAGTGAGACCTTATTTGGCTTTTAGCACTTCGGATGGACATTATGAATTCAATATGCTACCATTCGGACTGAAAAATGCTCCGAGTGTATTTTCAAGGATGATGCGCAAATTGTTGGATCCCCTGAATAACCCATGTATCACGAATTTCATGGATGATATTCTCGTCGCCACAGAGACATTTGAAGAACACATTGAAGCTCTAGAGATGTTATTTAATAGACTTCGGGAGGCGAACTTAACTGCTAGGCCAACAAAATGTTGTATTGGATGCAAAGAGTTGGAATTCTTGGGACACACTGTATATCAGGGTAATATGACCCCTGATCCTAAGAACTTGGAAAAACTGCAGAGAGCACCTAGACCACAAACAAAAAAAAGACGTGCGATCATTCGTGTCGTTATGCGGATTTTATCAGAAATACATCAAAAATTTTAACGCTATTTGTGCTCCTCTGACTGATCTGACTCGCAAGGGACTTCCAGATAAAATTATTTGGACTGCACAATGTGAACTAGCGTTCCAAGAGTTAAAGGAAAAACTCACTAGCAAGCCTATTCTCAAACTGCCTGATTTGACACAGGACTTTGTCTTAAGAACCGATGCAAGTAATGTAGGACTCGGAGGGGCTTTGTTGCAAAGATCATCTTCACCTGATGGGGAACTGAAACCAGTCGCTTATGCAAGCCGCAAATTGAATAAGGCGGAACAAGGATACTCCACAAGCGAAAAAGAATGTTTAGCGTTAATCTGGGCAATAAAGAAGTTTCAAATCTATCTGTATGGTAGGACTTTTGTGGTCGAGACGGATCATCAGCCTCTCGTATTCTTATCTCAGGCTAAGCATGAAAACGCAAGATTGCTGAGGTGGTCTTTATTGCTTCAACCTTATCAGTTTAGTATCCAATATATCCCAGGCAAATTGAATGTCGGTGCAGATTTCCTCAGTCGGCACCCCTGTGATCAAAATTAGAGTAATGGCAGACGTGAGGAGAGATTTTATCTATGTGTATCACTGGTTTTAGAACTTGCCGTAGGCATGTTTTTCAAGTGGGGAGATGTGTCATAAAATTAACAAGTGATACAACGTAAAAATATCTCCAAAGGATAAAATGTAAGGATAAAAACATAATGCGTAAGCTGCTGATAGTACATGATCGCCCTGACCGCGGGTCATCACCCTCCATAAAAATTGACTTGCTAGACGGGAAATCAAAACGGTTACCATTTGAACGGGATGAGAACGGCGGATCAAAAGGAAAAAAAAATATGACTGAAAAAATTGCGTGAGACTAGCAAGGCTAAGGAGACGCAATGGGGGGGGGGGGGGGGGGGGGGGGGGGGGGGGGGAACGGAGAAAAAGTCACGTTTCCCAAGTTGACATAAAGTAAGGAACTCGACAGAAGGGACCTTGGATATGATACGCCACAGTCATTTATTGGACGCTTTTGCGATACCAAGCCTTTTATTTGAATTCAGCGGCAAACGCAGATGCTTGAAATATTACAAAATTTAAAAAGTAACTTTTTCTTAATATTAATGTTAGGAATATAAAAATTAGCTGGCCGGATGGCCCATTCTGAGCAGTGAAATAATATGCTTTTATTTATACAGACGGATAGCTAATAATGAAGATAATGACAAAAGACAGTGTTGTTCACATCAGCGAAAGACTGCATTGAATCTAACATGACACTATTTGCACAAAAATCGCGACCTTGAGACGCAAGTGTTCAAATCTAGTTAGAATGAAAGAGAAGGGACATTGGTGGGAGCTGTGGCTAAAAATAACTTTACAGACAAAAAGTGTAGAGGGGACGAATAGGTTGGTTCAAAAAAAAAACAAGTACGTTTTTGTGAAAACGCAAGTAGAGACGGACGGACTAACAGATAAAAATCCATACTTGACTGAAGCATGACTGAAATGACTTTAGTGTAGGAAATTTGAATTTAAAAAAAACCAAGGCATTGATTGGCCACAGACAATCATATTATCGGCGCTCAGACGCGCATTTGGGGCCATTCCTCAATAGTTGTCCAGTGATAGACACAGTAAATTTCAAGTGTGGTGATTTCCAAATGAAATAAATTGAAATAAGTTCAGGGACGCCATACTATAGCCAGCAGCTCAGCTGAGTTTTGCTAGCATTTCTGTGTTCTTTATTCATAATCTGGTAAGATTGAAATTATTTCTTTGTATATTTTGAATATTGTTTAATGTTTCGAGTGATTTGATACTGCCATATCGAAATCTAGCCTTACAAACAAGTAAGGATTTGCTCTAGACCCCCCGCCCTAGTTCAGGGTCTAAGGACAAACAATATATATACTCCAGCAATGATTAGGAAGGACAGATCAAGTGTTGAGATCAGTGGAACATATCACCTATCATATCCTAGGGCAAGAAGCTAATAAACATATTTCTGAATATGTAGTCTGGGAGAACTTATCCTATGGGAAACCAACTTGGTAAGATGTGTTGTATGGTCAGAGAGATCTGACCCTGTCTAAATGGTGTTATTGTAAATTGTTACGTGTAGAAGTGGCTCCTTAGGTAAGGTTCTGAACCCAAACCAATACTTTATTTCAGAGCTGTGAGTTTTTTTATGTTGACACCAAAAGGTGGTGTCAAATGCTGGGTAAATAATTGACAGTGAGGACCCGTGCAGTGTCGCATCTCGGCAGAACAGCCTTGTATTGCCCCAAGCACGGAGAGGTGGGGCCACCCGATATATTGCCCCCAAGCACGGAGAGGTGGGGCCACCAGATTCCAGCACCAGCGCTACTTCTTCAAAGTTACGTAAGCAGGCTGGTCTGCTGGATTTACACCAACTTCATAGACATAACACCCAAAGTGAATTCCTACTAAAACATCCCATTTACTTCCATCATTAATGGACAATGTTTGGTAAACTTAGACAGGGAGGGATGAAGCCACCTTAACAGCACATCTATTCATCGTTCTCCCAGGGAAAATAAAATTATAAACTGTAGAAATACTAACTAATCTTAAAATTTGTATACGTACACACATTTTATTTACCATGTCATTTATTCATGCCATTCACTCATAAATTCCAAAATCTTTTCATATGTTCTGGCCAAATAAAACCTTGGTTCAGAACAAATAAATTTAAAAAAAAAAAGATTTACTTTCTAAAATTTCACCAGCTGGATTTAGTTCATTGTGTTCTAAATTTTATTGATAATATATTATTTAATATCTGTGTGTGTGTGTTTGTATATGTCAATACAACACATTACATTCAGTACCCTAGATTATAACGTAGCCACATTCATTAGGAAAAAAGATAGGTGTGAGGTCTTAGTGGTAGCAAGAAAGGCCTTCTGAAAATTCACAACTACATTTTATCTCAGGAGCCTTCACAGCTGACCTCATACATTACACTTAGTAATATCACCATCATACAATACCATCAAAACCACTACACTCTCTATTGGTATGAGTATCCATTCCACTTTTGGAAACACTGCTTCAGGCGTGCCACTGCCAAAAAGGTTAAGAACCAATAAAATATAATAACTATCTGCCATGTTGTGACCTTGAAAGTGATGACGAGAGATACTTCATTTTCTTCTTTCGTCATTGGCCGCTGACTGACAGATCAATCAGTGACCCTCACATTTGGTGGCGTCTTGTGGGGCAGTAATAAATTGTCTCAACTTTGCTCGGTCGGCAGTCAATCTTGCTTAGTATCTCTGCCTTTACAGTTCTCCGCCAGGTAGCTTTTGGCCGGCCTTGCTTTCGCTTTCCTCCAGGAGTCCACAGCAAGGCCTTTTTGGTGATGATGTCAGGGTCTCTTCTGAGGATGTGGCCAACCCAACTCCAGCGTCTACCCGCTATGATGGTGCGCATGTCATCTTGGAGGCTTCGAGTCAGCAGTTCGTGGTTGGTAATGGTGTTCAGCCAGACAATTCGAGGAATTTTCTGTAGTCAGCTTGTGTAGACAGAGGACAAGTTTAGACATTTCCTATTCTGTTACTTTCCAGCGTTCTGTATCGTACAGAAGTACTGAAATTACGCAGCTCTCGTATATTTTTAAATTAGAGTTTATACTGTACTCGCGGTAGCATAGTGGTTAGTGCATTGGCTTCCTAGCTCAGTGGTCATTGGTTCGATCCCCAGATGAGGTGGGGATTTTTTAGGCCGCAAACGGCTCCTAGGTCGACCCAGCCCTAAATGGGTACCAGAGCAACTCTGGGAAGGTTAAGGCGGCCGGCGTGATGCTGACCACATCACCCCTAGTTTGCCGATGGTCAAGAAAATATGGGCCTAACTCCATATTTCAATATGCCTCAATGGGCGTGTAACGGGATCCTTTACCTTTACCTTACTGTACTGGGACACATGCCCTTGTCTGGTTCGTGTCATCAGTTCTACATGCTCTTGCCTTGTTCGTGTCATCAGTTCCACATGCCCTTGTCTGGTTCGTGTCATCAGTTCTACATGCTCTTGCCTTGTTCGTGTCATCAGTTCCACATGCCCATGTCTGGTTCATGTCATCAGTTCCACATGCCCTTGTCTGGTTCGTGTCATCAGTTCCACATGCCCTTGTCTGGTTCGTGTCATCAGTTCCACATGCCCTTGTCTGGTTCGTGTCATCAGTTCCACATGCCCTTGTCTGGTTCGTGTCATGAGTTCTACATGCTCTTGCCTTGTTCGTGTCATCAGTTCCACATGCCCATGTCTGGTTCATGTCATCAGTTCCACTTGCCCTTGTCTGGTTCGTGTCATCAGTTCCACATGCCCTTGTCTGGTTCGTGTCATCAGTTCTACATGCTCTTGCCTTGTTCGTGTCATCAGTTCCACATGCCCTTGTCTGGTTCGTGTCATCAGTTCTACATGCTCTTGCCTTGTTCGTGTCATCAGTTCCACATGCCCATGTCTGGTTCATGTCATCAGTTCCACATGCCCTTGTCTGGTTCGTGTCATCAGTTCCACATGCCCTTGTCTGGTTCGTGTCATCAGTTCCACATGCCCTTGTCTGGTTCGTGTCATCAGTTCCACATGCCCTTGTCTGGTTCGTGTCATCAGTTCTACATGCTCTTGCCTTGTTCGTGTCATCAGTTCCACATGCCCATGTCTGGTTCATGTCATCAGTTCCACTTGCCCTTGTCTGGTTCGTGTCATCAGTTCCACATGCCCTTGTCTGGTTCGTGTCATCAGTTCCACATGCCCTTGTCTGGTTCGTGTCATCAGTTCCACATGCCCTTGTCTGGTTCGTGTCATCAGTTCCACATGCCCTTGTCTGGTTCGTGTCATCAGTTCCACATGCCCTTGTCTGGTTCGTGTCATCAGTTCCACATGCCCTTGTCTGGTTCGTGTCATCAGTTCCACAGTAGTGTCGTACCGATAGGTTGTGAGTTATTTTTGTCCCGTCTGAGTAGAGTGGATGTTGATAAGTTCGTGAGAAAAAAAAGGTGTGAGAAATAAATTTCACGGGTGAATAGCTTAAGGAGAAGATATTTCTCTGGAATGAGTAAGTTTCTCTGTTCCAGCCTATCTATCCAGCCTATTGTCATATAATTTAGTACAAGACAACCTTGCCCTCCTGATACATATAAATATAAGTTTAAATACACACACACACACAGCTATGTGACAACAAGACACACAAACGTGAAAAACTACGGTTAATTGGGTATGGGTCTGACCAACACACAAAGTTAAGTTTCTTTTGTTGTTTATTATCGTTTAAACTTGACAACATCAAATATATAAAGAAAGATCAAATAAAATCAGATTAACATACATATGAAAATAACATAATAAATGTGCCCTTCCCAATGGAAGCGTTATTGGCGCATCTCCTTTAAAAACTCCACATAGTAATTGGACGGTTTCTTCCGTTTCTTGACGCGGTTTGACTAAATGCCTCGCGACAATACAATCAAAGCTCAAACCTGTATAAAACAAACAATAAGTAGAAGTCCCGTTCAATATAACAGTTCCTCGCGTAGAAGGCCTCTCACTCTCAGTTTGAGAATCACTGACCTTACTATTGCGCTGCGAGGCTGTTTGTAAACAACCGATTCGATTCGGCCCAGTTTGTTTTCCTTGATCAGATATCCCTGGCGCAGGGGTTTTCCCTTTGTCGTATCCTTTCTGGCTGTGTTGCCATGGGAATCGCTTGGGATGATAACGGGTTTCGGTGGGATATCGGGTTTTGTAGAATTTCGATTTTCCTTGGAGAAGGGTCTGAGGTACATTCTCTTGTGTTTTCATGGGAAAATGAATGGGAAGAATGTTCTAGATTATTTTTCCGAGAAGGCTCATCTGTCGGTTTGCGTTTTGAGCCTGGAGGCTCGGCGAGCGCGTTTACATAACGCTCGGACTTACTCAAGATGTCTTCAAGCTTTACAGCTCCATGTTAAGCAAGAAATCTACGGGTTTCGTTTGACAAAGTGCTTTTGATCTGTTCGGTTAGAATACGCACTTCTAACCCTTCAAAAGAGCAAGGAAGTTCTGAAAGCTCCAAACACTTAGTAAAATATCCCTTCAGACGAGAAGATAACCGAGAGTAAGTCTCGGTTCCCTCTTTCCTGCTTTTTCGGAAAAGTTGCAAAAATTTGCAAGCGTTTATTTCGAAGAGCTCAAGTAAAGCTTTCTTAAGCATGTCGTAATTGTCTTGATTGCTGCTTCCCAGTTTCACATACGCATCATACGCATTGCCTTTCAGGGCCTGTGAGAGCTTCAAGCATCATCGCAAACTTTCCAAACCGTACAGTGTTGCCATTCTCTCAAATTTTTTTTAATTAAGTATCGATTTTCTCACTGGGGCTTGGGAAGGATTCCAGGGCAAAAGACGTAGCAGCTAATTGGAAGGACTGGCTACTGGAGTGATCAGCTAAAGGTTACTGAGGCGACGAAAACTCTCCGTTGCTGAAGAGAGACGCTGCATCACGACTTTAGACCTCTAAAGTCTTAAGCGCGAATTCGTGCTGACGTCGTTTGTCATTCTCTCTTTCCTCATATTGTCTCTCTCTCTCTCTCTCTCTCTCTTTCCTCATATTGTCTCCCTTTCTCTCGTTCATTCGCCCTGCGAGCTTCCATTTCCGCCTCAATTTTCTTACTTTCCAATTGCTGCTCCTCTTTCTCTTTCTCCCTAGCTTCTGCTTCTGTCTTCTCTCTAGACTCTCTTTCTTTCTCTCTAGCTTCTGCTTCCCTCTTCTCTACCTCATATTTGACAAGTTCGTCGTTCACAAAAGCTAGCAACTCTTCTCCTTGTAATCCAGTTTCTTTTACTTCCTTTCTTAACATTGTTCTAGTCAGAACCCAGTAAATAAGAACGTTGTCTAGGGGATAATTATTATTACTATTCTTTACTCACAACACAGGACGCACAACACACTCTATCTAGAGTTAGACTAAGATACAATAACAGACGTTAGTCATTAATCTAGACACAGACTTAGATCAAATCCTGGACACGAGCACCAATTCTGTCGTACCGATAGGTAGTCAGTTATTTTTGTCCCATCTGAGTAAAGTGAATGTTGATAAGTACCTGAGAAAAAAAATGTGTGAGAAATAGATTTTACGGGTGAATAGCTTAAGGAGAAGATATGTCTCTAGAATGAGTAAGTTTCTCTATTCCAGTCTATCTATACGACTATAATTTAGTACAAGACAACCTTGCCCTCCTCATACATATAAATATGTTTAACTACACCCACACACAACTATGTGACAACAAGACACACAAACGTGAAAAACTACGGTTAATTGGGTATGGGTCTGACCAACACATAAAGTTAAGTTTCTTTTGTTGTTTATTATCATTTAAACTTGACAACATCAAACATCTAAAGAAAGATAAAATAAAATCAGATTTACATACATATGAAAACAACAGAATAAATGTGCTCTCCCCTATGGATAAAAGAACCCAAAGAGTTAATAACCCAGAGGTCAAAGGTTAGCACTATGTTACATAATAGACAGTGCTATTCTACCCAGTAAAGTAAAAAAGTTTAAGCAAAATGCAATGTTGGTAAATTTCCTGTAACAAAGAAAAATATTCACTCTCTCTGTCATACAGTGGCCACTCAATCACGCTTACCTACTCTTGGTGATATCTTTTGGAAATACAATTATCCTGAATATAAAAATTGCCAGGTTTTTATTTCCCAAATTGGCCCCAGTCCATCCCCTAACAAGTCAAGGCTAGCGAGGTGAACGGCGAATCTGGTGTGGGTTTTTCTTGGATGAACAAATGTCACCGCGAATAGTTAGTGTAGCAAAACATGCACTTGAGGTTCACAGTTAAAAAGGAGGAAAATACTTCCAATATTGGGAAACATCTGGTTGCTAAAAATGTTGCAAATGATGATGATGATAATCCTATCGGCTGACTCTTTGGAGAGTGCCGATTCTGAAACAGCGTAAATTCAAGATAAATCCCCTTGAATACGACTTTAAGAAGTCGGGAGTATAAGTGTTCTTTTGTGTACCCCAGTGGGCTAGTAAAAATTGAAAAATATATATCGCTGTTTTTTTCTAAGCCCAGTTAAATTTACAAGTTAAAATGTTTCTCATGTATCTTCGGCAAGTCCTTGCTCACAAATGAAATTGGTAACGCACAAGCCAAGAAAGGACAACATTAACCAATCAGTAAATGAAGAAAAGAAGACCGCTCAACGCCTTTGTTCAGGTCTGCTAGGAATTAAAAAAACATTTATGGAAAAATGCTACTATATATATATATATATATATATATATATATATATATATATATATATATATATATATATATATATATATATATATATATATATGCACACAGACGGGGACAAGACGATCTCTTATTCACTCCGTCAGTCCTGATTAAAGTTAAACGGCACAGGTGTTTTCCTTTACGCCTGTACGGTCAGTTTTTGCTAGCGCTGAGATTTCAGGTCGGATGGAGGTATGCACTCGCCCCGCCCCTGCTCTCGCGCTTCAACGATTAGTGTATAATGTCAATTATTATTTAATGATCTATATGCACACTTACGCGAAGTATCGCCTGTCTTTAATAATATTAAGCTGTCGGCGTCTGATAGTTTAGTCGTATGGTATTCAATAGTAGGCACTTATAGTAAATACGCACAATGAAATAAAACGTGAACTCTTTTCTGTCACTATCAGTCGTGCCTAGCGTTTAAATCAGTCGACTAAAACCGTCTCTACTTGTGTGAGAAAGCGGGTGGTGAAAATTAACATTATAACTGAACATCTGGTATAAAATAGCTACGCGTTATTTAATTTCACTGATTTTAACAGCTAGAACTCTAAGTGAATTATAATGGTACTCTAACACTGTTAACCACGTAAACACTAATTTCTATTACCAGAAAATCGTAATGAAAGATTCCCACGAATGCTATTAACATATTTTCCACAATGGTTCTAGAACTACGTGCTTAGACTATCCAAAAATTCTGAGTGACAACTGATAGCTGGTTTAAGAAAACACAGTTTATATATCATCACGTTTCTCTGATTTATAGATGATGTTACTTTTCACACTATTGTGTTTACCAGAGAGTCAGAAACATGTGTTCCCCAGATAAAGCTTTACGGTCGGCCTTCTGGCGAGGTTTCAACCGTCATCAAAAGATTTATATCAGTGTAACGGGGTTCTCGAAGATTTTGCCCGCGACTCGACATCAAAGCGTTACCTCCCCTTTCCGGAGACTTCAAAGGCCGTTACGTCTGTTTCACGTGTTTGCTGTCTCAGATCGTATGCCTGACAGATACTGGCGTGGGAAAACGTGGTAAACGAAAGCAGATTCGCTACCTATTTTGACGGGCAGGTTACGAAAGATTGTAAACAATTCGTTTCCTTATAATCAACGAAAAAAAGCGTGGATAAAATTAAGCTTGTGTGAGGAAGACAGGCAGAAAAATGCATGGCTTTGCTAGCAAATCATAGAACGCTAACGGGATTACAAAGACTGTCAGATTATTATAGGCTCTCTCTCCATTATACGTCACAAGTAGTGATATTGTCATACCAATTTAACTCTTCGATTCTACGCAGTGACAATTTTATGAAAATATGTAACACCTTGGTTGTTGGTTTTGTTTTTCTTGTGTTTTTGTTTGTTTATTTGTTTGTTTGTTTTATGTGCTCAATGTTTCAGAGCCACACAATGGGCTTGTCTTTACATTTCCGTTGAAATTTCTAATGTTTGTTATGACTTTATTTATTTTAACTTCCATATATTTCCCAATGAATAGAAGTTTATCTAACCTTTTCAATTCTAACATTGATATAATATAAAATATAAAGAAATACGGATATAGAAACAGAGAAAGAAAAAAAAATTACGAAATGACAAGTAAGTTCAGATAAACCAAAAGAAGACTGAGAGAACCAAGTGAAAGAAAATTGTTTCGTGGGAAAATAAAAGATACAATTTTGATTTATTTTAAATAGACGCAGTGTGATCGATGAAGCATATGCTGTTTGTCTGCCTATCATAAAAGACGAAACAAGTGTTTAAGATGAGGATATAAGGTCTTCGTTAGTTACAAACGAAAGATAACAGTAGCCAAAAGGAAGTAAGAACTAAACTAATGCATTAAAATTGTAATTAATATATATATATATATATGCGCTTGCAATAAACGGACACTGCATTTGATTCTATTGTAAATCCTATTGAGAAAGCCTGACGGGACATGATATGTCACTAGGACCCAGTGGGCCACATTATTTAAGACTGGCTGAAGATCCGGCCTTAGGGAATTTTCAAGGCAGTGTGAGATCCCGTGACGGCCGCCACCCCTCAGTCCCATTCAGTGACTCTCTTACGAGAGTCAATGTTATGGTATTGTGTTGGATCACGTTGTCTTTTCTGTACGTGAGGGAACATTTGACAAAAAAGATAATACATTTATATTTTTAAAGTCTGTGTTCCAGATGCATTTTTCTTGTTCATGTTGAACTAAAGATGTGCGCTCATTGCGCCGTATTTTGAAAAAAGCAATAAAATAGACATATAGGAAAACGATCAGTTTCATATAAGCAAATAATTTTTAACTGTGAAACTTTTGTATTTCACATTTCTTTTTTATTTTAAAATACAAAATATTTGTGTTATATTTTTAAATACATTTTCGGCGTCTTCCCCAAGTCGGCGCCAGGTGCAGCCACACCTCTCGTACTCCCCAAGATCTGACCTTGATTGGCTGTATATGTAATCCCTAAAGATACCTTCTACGGACAACTGGCAAATAGCAAAAGAACAACCTGGTGACCGCAGATGAGGCTCAAAGATGTGATCATCATGTGACGTATTCTCTCCAGAACGTTGTCTCCATTACAGCTTCTCTGAACGCATCACGATTTTGGGCAAGTCGACCTGCATCCTCCAAAGATGGTGCAAGACTGATATGAAGGCACTGGGTATAAATCCAGTGGCTTAGGAGGACGAAGCTGCCGATCGCACTGAGTGGCTATGCTCCTTTTGGCGCCACCTCACAATACAAAAAAGAGAATAGAGCACGCCAGAAAGAACTCCCAGGGTGAAAATAAAAGCTGAGGGCTATCACCTTAGGGGCGCATTCACATAGGTAGATGTGACTGAAGAAGGCTACTAATATCGTCTGCATATGATCAGTAATGTTTGTGAGATATGTAAGATGTTGGCAGTGCATTTCACAATCATTACTTTGTTTTTATTCTGCTTTTGCAAAACTGACATTATAAAATGGTTTTAATTACCATTGTCTCAGTATAAGACGGCACCAAATACTGTCACGACACAATATACTTCTGTCGAGTGTTATACAAATAACTAGCTGTAAGTACCCGGCTTTGCCAGGTTATTTTAGGAATGGTTAATGAAACTTCCGAAAATATAAATATTAAACTATGACATTTTGATTTTACTTATACTCTGTGTACTTTAAGTTCACTTAAGTTAAAATTAATAAAGTTGACATAAGGTAGCACATTTTGTATCGTTATTTATATATCTATTATTGCAAAATTATTAATGCTTCTCGATAAACAACATGTTTGGTCTTGCCGTTTGGGCCGAAAATGCAATACTTTCTTGGTGGGCTCACTCTGTAGCAAACATTGAATAGATGCCCATGATAAAAGCTTGAATTTTCCAAGTTAATGCCGTTCTTCAAGTAACGTTTGCTTCTGTATATTGCCATACCACATACTTTCACTATACAGTGTGTTTTTGCTGTGTGCTGTACAAATAATTATAAAGTCAATACCAGGTGTTTGCTGGAAAAATATGCCGTTTATTATGAATAATACTCTGGCTCTTTGACGTGTCACTGACAAGATATTACAGGACAGCATCGATGCTAATGTTTAAACAGCAAATAGGATTACGGTAATATTCGATACCTTTGTGTCAAAGCGGGTAGTATTTAAACATTTGTTCTCCCATTTATTTGTAGGAGTACGATTCGACAAATATAAAAATGGAAGAAAAAAAAAATTCACGGTGTGACTAATTCCGTGATGCGTATTAAGAAGCAGGGTCTTAAATACGACCCTATCATCTTCAGTAGTACGAGTGAAAATCTGAGAAAAACAAAAAGGTCTGAAGACCTTGTTTTCTTTGGTAATTTGAGTTGACATCCATTGTGGGATCAGGTTACGGTGTAAGTAGAAGCTGAGAATAGAAAGATTAAATCTGGTCAATGTTTGTGGTCAGGTGAATTTCGGATTACCTGTACAGGTGACAGTGGGCTTCCATTTTCCGTCTGCCTGTCTGCGTTATTTAGTTCACTTTCTTTCTTTCTGGCTCTGTCTTTATTTCTTTCCTTCGCACTTTCTTCCTGTTCCTTTCTATCATTCTTTTTCTTTCTTTTTCTCTTTTTTCCTTCTGTCATTCTTTCTTTAAAACTTTTCTTTCTTTCATTTCATTCCTTGTCCTAAACGTCTTTCTTTCTGTTTTCTTACTTCATGTCTTTCTTACTTTCCTTGTTTAAGTTGTTTTCCTTTCTTCATTTCTTTTTCTTCCTCCGTACTGTTTCTTTTTCCTTTTCTTTTTCTCTTCTTATATCTTTCGTTCTGTTTTTCTGAATTTGTTTCCTTTTTGCTTGTAGGCTTTCTGACGTTTATACATGTTTTTTTCTGCTTATTGGTTTTCTACATTGTCCTCTTTATCTTTGTAAACGTCACTTTCCATATCAATATAACTTTTTTTTCCTCCTGAGTTCGTGGTTCTTTGTGTCAATCTTCCTTTCTCACTTTCTTTACTTTCTTTTCTTTTTTTCAGAAAAAGTTTCAATGATCCCTTCTTCTTTAATTTTTTCTTTTTTTTTTAAAAAATTCTTTTTCCCTGTTTCGTTCTTTCTTTTTTTTTTTTTGTCCTTGATCGTTTTCTCTTATTCTTCCTTTCTCTCTTTTTATCTCTTCTAGTTTGTTTCTCTTTGTTTGTTTATTATAATTTTTTTTTGTATCCTTTCGTTCTTTCATTTATTCGTGTTTCCTATTTGCCGTTGTTCTTATTTTCACATGTTCTTTGTTCATTCTTTCCGTTTTTCTTCTTAATTCCTTTCGATTTTTTTGTGTTTACTGGTTTTCTTCACTTTTCTCTTCTTCTTTAAAAACGCCATCCCCGATATTAACATCACCAAGTTTCTATCATACAATTAGCGATCTTTCAGCCTTTCTGTCATTACTTTTTTGTGTTTTTCCCTGTGTTTATGACATATCTTACTTAATTTCTTTTTTCTGTTCCTTTAATTAATTTTTTTTCTTTCTATCATCTATTCTTAATTTCTTAGGAACATTAGGAAAGTACATCCTGAAGTACGTATTTATAAATACACGGAGTTTCTCTCGACGTCTGCAAAATTGGAGACGCGCGTACTTAGCGACTTGGGTAGTTCACATTAGCTGAAGTGAAATGTGGACTTTAGGTAATGGAGGCTGTAGTTGCTGAGAAGAGTAAAATTAATTTATATGCAAATCTCATGGTACGTTTATTTTTAAGACGTTGACAAGACTTTTTTATTTTAAAATTTTTCTTTTCTTAAATGGGTTTTTTTTTTTTTTAATTTTGAATTTGGAACTTTCTTTCTTCCCACATTTTACATCCTCTTTCTTATGTCTCCTCCTCTCTTGACGGGTTTTTTTCTTTCATTCTCACTCTTTCACTCTTCATACTTTCTTTCTTTTTTCTAATTTTTTTTCATCATCTTCATTGTCCTGAACCCCAAGTGGCAGAGAGAGTAGAGTTCTTCCTTCTCGAGACAAAGTTGGAAACAAAGTAGATCTTTTGCTCCAGTCTACCCAGGTGTAAGTGGGTACATGACTGATATTATCAGATATAGAAGGCAAAGGCAGAAATGAAGGGATTTAGTGCCCCACCTCATAAAGTATAATGAAGTCTCTAATACTCGACTCCTCTACGGCTGTAACCGCAAGGGGACAAACTCTACCTTTACCATCTGTTTCCACTCTTCTCTTCATTGTGTGTCCTCATTTTTGTACAGTCAATAGAAGCTCCAAAGCCAGGTCGAGATTTCTCTTCTATGCAAGATTTTTTAGACACAAATTCGTTTAACTGGGACGGTAGAGTTTGGCATGTACCGACTGTAATCAAACACGAAGGCCGGAGAAGGCGTCTGTGCAAGTTTACTCACTTAGTTTAACCCATTAGGGCTCGATTATTTTTTAAGTATAATTTTTATGTTTCTCACAAACACACTTTAAAGATATAGCTCCAAATTATCTTTTATTCATTCATTTCCATGTTCGTTGTTATGGAGCATGGAGCCACCACAGTTGCTGTTGCCCCTGCAGGAAGCCTGTACTATTTATTACAGTTCTCTTGCAGTGGTTGTGTCTCTAGCAATGCGTTGTATATGTTGAGATAACCAACCACATACACAACCTCATATTTGTCGCCTCTTAGAATTCATATTGACGTTGCAGTAGTCATTTTTCTGTATTTGTCTCCTCATACACATACGAGAGCTACACGTGACACATATGTCACGAGAGCTACACGTGACACATATGTCACGATATAACTCACGTCAAACATCTTCAGGTTATTCACATTAAAAAGCCCGCGAAAACAATCACACGTGACGGATTGTTTCGGACATTAGGAAACTGGCAAACAAGAGCGATATGAGAAAATATCAAATAGGATCTAGGGAAGGTGTCAAACATAACATTTGTTGACAAACCCTAGCAGTATGAAGAGAATAAAAAAATACAGTTTGATCAGATCTACGCTGACTTAACGTACGAGGACTTAACTTACGCGGACTTAACTTACGCGGGCTTAACTTACGCGGACTTAACTTACGCGGATTCAGCTTTACGCGTTTGGTTGGGCAATGGGGTAAAGTTAAAGTTAAAAACAGCCTTCATTGTAAATTATTCACATGAATTTTTATAACATCATAAATTAATATTTTTTAAATATATATTTAAGATAATAAGGTGTAAAATAAGGTCAAATAATAAATAAAATGTACATTAATAATAATAAAAAGTAAGATGAAACACACTATGAACTCGGTAATTATGCAAAAGAGATTTTTATGTATTCAGAAAATGTAATCACAGAAAAGAAAAAAAGCTGTCTTTTTTTCTCATTGTTTACGCAAATTGCGCAGCGTACTAAAGTAAATACCCAACGGGCTGATCACCCGTTTGCCAGTCACTTTGATTATGGAAACAACGGCAAACGGATTGATTTGTCGTTGCCCTAAAGACGCCATTAGGCGTGATGGGAACAACGGCAGAGAAAATCTATTCGCTGTTGCCCTTAAGACGCCACTAGGCGTAATGGCCACTGACTGCTTTGCCGGTCGTTGGCTATGGACGGAAGAAGAAGAAGAAGAAGACTAAAGTAAATGCCTATGCGTAACACAATGTGAACGACTAGAACGCACTCAAAATGAAGGGGTGCGTTTAGTCATGGGCTGTACGCGAGATACCCCCATTGTGACAATGAGGTACAAGCTTGGAGTGCTGTCGATTAAATCGAGATATACGATGGTTCGGGCAAAAGTAACAACAGACAAACGGCACCCCCTGCAGGGAACCATAGCTGACATTAAGGGAGCAAGGGGGATGTCATGGTTGGCACAGGCAGAAACAACGATTAAACGCGTGACCACAGTTGAAAATATTTTCAAAGGGAAAGATTGGAGTAAGTCAGATTAGAACTGGATTAACTACCAACAAGTCACTGTCAGCCTTGGCAGAGAGTGTAGAACTTGGGGCAATGGGAAAGCGGAAATGGAAATTAATCAACTGATACTTGATCAGGCCGGGGATAATGATGCAATTGTGTATTCAGATGGGTCTGTGATCCGTGGTGAGAAATCAAGTTGGGGCTTCTCTGCTAGGGTACAGGGCAGAATCGTCGCCGAACAAAGCGGGCCTTACAAGATAACAACTTCCAGCATGAGAATGGAGGTAGAGGCATCTACTGCAGCCTTAAGGTGGCTGACTGAAACTTCATTAATAAAGGCAGTCCTTGTGTCAGTCCATGCTTCGAAAGGTTCAAAATGGTTGGCTGCGGCATGAATGAAAAACATTCATAGAAGCTTTAAATCTGCAGGAGCTGGTGTGGATCTACTGTCCTGGTCATGCAGGAGTAGGCGGTAATGAGAGAGCTGACAGACTAACATCAAGAGCACTTACAGTGGGGATACTGGATATGGATAAGGGAGAGATATTGAGAACAATTAATGATCGCCTGTTAGAGAATGACACTGCAATAGATGAATCATCAAGGTTAAGACTGTTGGACTCTGGCATAAAACGTAGGGCTAGCAATGATGGATGTATGAGAGGATGCATCCGTCGTGTATACAACCAGCGAGCTACAGGAACAGCTACCGTTCACACTCTTCGACATATACTAAGTGAGACTGAGCACCTGTGGGTTTGCCCGGAGTGTATTGATGTCGATTATGTTCAACAATAACAAAATACTTATGTATGCCTAGTCATGCAGATGTAATACTAACTGTCTGAAGTCCTTCATTTTAGGATGATAG
The DNA here is from genome assembly GCA_024509875.1 of Oreohelix idahoensis. NCBI lineage: Eukaryota > Metazoa > Mollusca > Gastropoda > Stylommatophora > Oreohelicidae > Oreohelix > Oreohelix idahoensis. The sequence continues at coordinate 152,463 of JAMPIV010004764.1, forward strand.
CGAACGTTTTCCTTCGCAGCATTATATGTGTTTTAAATAACTGAAAATCGCAGTTTCTGGTATTCATTTACTAAAGTTTTTATTTGTTTTAACTATATTTTCTATTTATAATATATTTTACTATATATTTAGTGAAATAATAATTTCAAATAGTTTTTTTCGACAAGTGAACAAATCGGAAGGGGAGGGGCTTTGACTAATGCTACCACCATATTTTGACTATTTGTGATTTTTTACTTTACGCCGGTGTCCTGAGAAACTAACTACCCACGTAAAATGCTAGGTTCACCTTGAGGACATATCTTAAAAAGAATGCAATGCGTACCTGATGTGTGATATCTGAAGGAGTGTTAACTCGTATTTTTTGTCCCGGGCATAAATCCCGTATCTTAATTCCTTCCTCACAAGTTATATTTTATGGAGCACTTTATTTTTGTCCCGAGAAGTTTTTAAGCTTTATACAAGCACAATTTTGACTTACTTAGTTGCTACACTTCTAACTTGTGGTGTAGAGATTAATGGATGGGTGTGAAAAAATATCGAAAAAGGTGATTCGTCTTACGTGAGAGATTAGAGATTAGAAAGATGTAGAGATTAGAAAGCGAGAGCGCCATGCTATCGTAATCAGCTGTCCAGTTCTTGGCCCTTCAGAGATTATCTGATATTATTATCTCAGCGAACTGTCCGTCGTCCTGGAGATCTGGATCCCTGACTCTTGTCTTTGCATGTTTGTCACTGTACATCTCCACTCATCACCTCTGTCCTAATATCTGAGTCAAGGTACATCTCCACTCATCACCTCTGTCCTAATATCTCACGTCCAAGTATATCTCCACTCATCAGCTTTGTCTTACTATCTCACATCCGAGTATATCTCCACTCATCAGCTTTGTCCTAATATCTCATGTCCAAATGTATATCCCCTCATCAGCTCTGTCCTAATATCTCAGTCCAAGTATATCTCCACTCATCAGCTCTGCCCTAATATCTCACGTCCAAGTATATCTCCACTCATCAGCTCTGTCCTACTATCTCAGTCCAAGTATATCTCCACTCATCAGCTCTGCCCTAATATCTCACGTCCAAGTATATCTCCACTCATCAGCTCTGGTCATCATGACCTCAATAGTTTGTCTTTAGGGACTATTATTGGAGATGTTCACAGTTCCTGATTTTAAGACAAGTAAATTCCCCTCTGAATGGTATTTTTATAAAGTTATTTCAAGATGAGGGGACATAATGTTGAGCTCAGCTGGCCAATTCGCTTATCTGGCGTGATGGCGGCAGGAAAGGACTCCTCTGCTCGAATTCTCCTCTGGGCTCAGGAGACACCTCACTGATAGCTAAAAAGACCAAGGAGTATGCTGTCCGACTCTGGATTCAGCAAATCTCTGACCAGATGCTGCTCACTACCATCAAGACCACTGTCCCTGAAATCAAGAAGGATGTACCTTCTACTTCATAACTAATTTATATTCTCTTTTACACTGATCACAATACAGCACAAACATTGCGTTCAGAGCGTTAGGCCAACAGTCAGCTTCATTTGAAATACTTTATTCCAGTATTACCCTTCTTAATGGTTACTACGCCTCTACACTTCCAGCATTATTTCTTTCTAGTCCATCATCCAGGTGTCAGTGTACTATTTGGCCATTCCATGCCGTTTTACTTCTCTCCGACACCCTCTGTTCAGGCTGGAGCATTATAGGCTTTACCTCACGTTTGCCACTGAACTACACATATATATACAGGCATAAATCAACAATTCACATTCAATTTTTTCATTAAAAGATACTGAATGGTTCAAGCTTACCACAATTTCATGGAAATAAACACAGATACGTTGATTAGCAATGAATTCTGGCACAAACTGGCACAAATTCCGTTCTGCCTATGTTCCAGGCTTTTATTTTAGCAAAAATGTGAGCTGGCTTCAACGTACTGTCGCTTTATCAAGCTTATTTGAATTAGTGGTCTCGAACTAACGCTCCCAAGTGTGTATATCAGCGAGACTGGCCAATGAGCCACGTTTCGACAAGTGTTTGAAAAAAATGTTATCTTTCCCCGTCTCCCCTAACAACCAAGATAGTATTTATAACCCGACCAATCGTGGTTAGGCTTTCATTTGTTGCGCTCCAATCAATTTGGAGTTTACATGGTAGGCTATTTATGTAACGTAAGGTTTTTTCAAACACGTTATAAAAAAAATTTTATGAGCAGAAATGATTTTATGCTGTCAGGCACCCCCAATATTTTATTTTGGGTATAATTTATTAATTCCTGGACTATTGGCGTAACGTTTTACATATTATTTGTCAGCAAGCCCTAAGGAACCCAATAATACTAATTTAAAGGAGCTACGTGGCTGCGTTCAAAATATGCAATTTCTTCTACCTCCTGTTTGGAAGATGTGCTGTCTGGGTACTGTTATGTGTTCAAACGTAAACCCATCTATTGTTATCTTTTCTAATAAGAGTCTGTTATGATTTATAAACCTAACTCTGGGAAAGGGTAGTGTATTTTATCACTGTCCGTCTGAAAAAAATTTAGTGCATGTAGACTTACACGCGTGATGGCAGCATTTGCGTATCGCGCGAAGCGTGTTTGAGTTAACCTTACTTAAATCAGACAAGGAAAGGGGTGAGCGATTACAGGACAGATGACATATGAGGCTATATAAAAATACGCAGCGTATAAATGGATAATACAAAGTTTAAAGTAATCAAATATTTGCATTGAATGACAGACCACTCACTATGGGTTAATGTTATGCAAATGGACGCACAAGGATGGTGCAGAAAAATAAATTGACCTTTTCAACAATGACCTTGACATAGTTATTAAAAAAGTAGTTCTATAGAAGATGCTACTGCAGGGGAGGGAAGTGTTAGAGACTCCACAATACTTGGCAAAGCTTTATGAGATGGTGTGACCAGTTCTCTTTCGTACTGTCTTTTCCATTCCTACCTCAAGAGCACAGTTAGGTACCTATTAAAGGCTGGGTAGATCGGAGCGTGACGCAAGCAGGTTTCGATCTCAGTAACTGTCCAGAATTAATGTGGTCATCAGGACACACAGCAGAAAGAGCTCCTCACAATTATTTCCCTCCATTATTTGACGCGTCACTTACTCGTATAATAAAATCCTCAGAAGATGTGCCAGGAAATCAGTTACCGAATTTAACATTGACATCTTGAGCTCTCCGACAATCACAAACACTCTATATAGCACCCCTCACATGATACAGAACACGGGATAATTCTTCAACTTGGCATTGGCTGATAGAGAGCAAAAAATGAAATAGCTACACGAGATGACTGACACACTTAGTGACATAAAATACCATAACAGCAAAAGAAGCAATTTTGAACTACGTCAGTGCATTAAAAGGAGCCACGATAGCGCAATGGTTAATACACTGGCTTCCTAGCTCGGTGGTCTATGGTGAAATCCCCAGTTGAGGTGGAATTATTTAGACCGCAAACCGCTCCGGAGTCGACCTATCCTCGTAAATCGGGTACCAGAGCATCTCTGGGAAGGTTAAGGCGGCCAGCGTGATGCTGACCACATCACCTCTATGGGCCTAACACCATATTCCCAATATGCCTCAGTAGGCGTGTAACGGGATCCTTTACCTTTTACCTCAATGCATTGAAACTATGCAAGCTAATAACAACAGATGGAGATGCAACACGAACAGCAAGAACAGACTTCCATAAAATAAAGACAAAGAAAATAGCTACGTTGAGGCCACACGGCCTTCGTCAGGGAAAGGAAAGAAAGCGAAGGTTAAGTAGGAAACATAAGAATCTAAACAAATATAAATATAAGAACTGGGTACTTCCCTAAAGGCAGCTAAGACCTAACTCGCCCACCGAAATGAGATCACGCCACGAGAAAATGAAAATCAATGAAATATGAATGAAATATGAATGAAATATGAATGAAATATGAATGAAATATGAAACGATGAACACAACAGAGAACGAAGAGCTGGTTAGATGGAAAAGATAATATATAATTGTTCAGATACCAACAAAATAGCTATGGGGTTTTTATTTATTTTTTTAAACGATGGCGTACCACCAGTTGAAAGTGAAATAAGTTTACCCAAGAGCACCGACGACTGAAACTGCCTCATATATTTAAATTCCAACCTTGACCCTATGACTTACCCATTGTTTTTTCCCCCCGAGAAGAACGTGGATGGAAACAGAAATTTCCCTACGTGCGAAGTATTCACACAGGCACATCTAGTTATTTGATAATAACACTAATGTAACATTAAATATGCAAAGTGCCAAAGGTGTGCAAACATTACAACAAATCAGAGGTACATTTATTCTGGGCTCATGTTAAAGACGAGCATTTCACTGTGAGAAAATAGAAGATTTAAAAACAAGCAATTAAAAGGCCATCTTCAAATTGAAATCTATGCAGAGTAACGGGGACTATCCGAAATTCTCCTGGAAGAGTTAGCTATGAACCTTCTTGTTTGCTTATCAAGTACACTTCTCCAGTTAGCAAGTACCATCTCCGAGCAGAGAGCTCTTCATCACCTAGCTTAAGTGCTGACCAAGATGTAAGGATCAACCAGAGTTACTTTTTCCTGTTTCAGTTCCCGGATAGGGCTTGCTTGAAGACAAAGTCATTTTATGACAGTTTTAATGCTAACACGACCACATGGCACCATTCGCTTTCCATACTAGAATACCTTCTTTTACCTTGGATGACTGAGAGTTTTATTTTATATAAATGTCTTGGTCATATTGTTTGTTGAAGTTTTTGTGACATGCCTTTCTACGCGATTGGGTAGACAGCCCCACGCCAATCCCGCCTTAATCGCTATTTACAGAATGCATGGCAGGTTAGTTCTACCATTCTCTGCCCCCCCCCCCCCCTTTTTTCGAGCACATGAGGAAGACATTCAAAATGAACGCGACAGGAGGACTTGGTACATGTTTATTGGAGGCTATGCTTCTTAGGGAGCTATACATTATTGATTAATTGATCGATGGCAACATTGCTATGACCCTGGTGAAATTAAATTGAAGATACAATGGGGCAAATGAAAATAACCATCTTCATGTATATCAACTTGTAGAACTGACCACAATTGTCTCCACAAATGTATATCTCTTCAGTATACTAGTATTTTAGGTACTCAATGTCTTCCCAGCCATCTTGTTATACTATCAGATCAATCAATCAATCAATCAATCAATCAATACCTGCATCTCCCATGGAGCACAGGTCTTCAACTAAAACACGTCAAGTCCTACTGTCCTGATGGAGCCGCGATAGCGCAGTGGTTAGTGTACTGGCTTCCTAGTTCTGTGATCCATGGTTCGATCCCCAGTTGAAGTGGGATTTTTTAGACCACAAACGGCTCCATGGTTGGACTAAGCCTCATGAATTTGGTACCAGAGCAACTTCTGCAAGGGTTAAGGCGGCCGGCGTGATGCTGACCACATCACCCCTAGTGTGCCGATGGTCAAGAAAATATGGGCCTAACACCATACTCCCAAAATGCCTCAGTGGGCGTGTAAAGGGATCCTTGTCCTTTTTACCTACTGTCCCGTCTAACTCCTTCAAGGTTTTTCTATGTCCTTATCTCTTGCGTGTCTGTCTCCATCTTTCTTCTCCATGTATTTTTATCTTTCTCTATTTCTCTTACCATGGAGTTTCTGGGTTTTTTAATGTGTGTCATATCAACACCAGGTTCTTCTCCTCGCCGCTTTTTCAATTGGTGCATGTGATTTCGTCCACTGTTGTGGTCCTCTGTTGCTTTTTTGTTATTCTAATTTCTTTCCCACTATAGCCAGATCCTTCCAGACCCTCCTCAGTTAGTATACAGCCGATTACCGGTGACTTCAATCAATACTCTTTATCTCCCCAAGCCTTTAATAAACACATGCCAAATTCTATCCCGTGCCATCAGCCCAAGTTATGTCTGTGTCTTCCGTACCATTTTCATTGCTGTCTCCAGTTCTCTTTTCCACGAGTTTTTGTGTCAATCTCTGATTCTTGTACGCTGGAGATACCAGAACAAGGGCTGCCTTGTAATGTTATCATCTGGTTTCCTCAATGTATGTTATAATTCATGTCCAGTGTATTCTTCTCATTTCTTGTCTTGTTCCACTGGTTCTTGAAATCCACTCTGACCATGTCTCACCATTTGAATGATTCTATTCTGCGCATGCGCCCATTTACGAAAGTCTATAGCTTCTTGGATGTCGTTTTTTTTTTCCTTTCCAGATTGAGAGCCATGCCATAACAATGCCTGGATTGTTTTTAACTTGAATATTCTTATTTTTATGTTAGACTCTTGGTTTCCATATATTCCCCAATGCAATAAAAGCTCCCTTTGCGTGTTGCGTGCGTACTCTGATACCATTATCTGTTCTTCAAACCCTGTCTATATCAATCAGTCAATCAATCAATCAATCAATACCCTTTAGCTCCCCAGGGAGCATAGGCCTTCAACAAACACATGCCAAGTCTTCCTGTCCTGTGCCATCCGCTCCAGTTCTTTCCATGTTTTCCTCATCATTTTCACCTCTGTATCCAGCTCTCTTCTCCGAGTGTTTTTGGCATACCTCTGCCCCTCTTTCCCTGGGGATTCCAGAATAAGGACTGCCTTGTAATGCTATCAACTGGTTTCCTCAATGTGTGTCCTATCCATCGCCAGCGTCCTCTTCTCAATTCTTGTTCCACTGGTTCGAGGGGGAGTAAAAAAATTGCCTTAATATGGCAATAAAAAGTCCAAATCGCGTAGTAGACGGTTGTACTACAGATATGTTATGCCCTCCCGCTTGAGGTACCAGTGCGCGGAGGCCCGTCATCCTAATGGGAAGTATGACGTCAGCAAACCATAGCGAAGATGGCCTCCACCTTGGAAGCATGCACGAGAGAAGAGCAGCGTGAAGTTACCTATTCTTTAGGTAGTGAGGGTGAGAATCCAGCTGACATTTATCGGAGGATGAAGAGGCAATATAGGGATGCTTATGTGTCGCTTCAGGAGGCTTATGCGTGGCACAGGAAGTTTAAAAGTGGGGTGTCAACTGTGACTGATGCAGCTCGCTCCGGCCGGCCTCACACTGCGACTACGCCTGACTCTATCGCTGCAGTGGAACGAGTGATACCGGAAATCCAGCAGGTAAAAATTGACGAGGTGGCTGGAGAATTGAAGATCAGTAATGGCTCGGCGAACCACATCATTCACGACGTGCCGCAGTACCACAAAGTCTCCGCTGAGTGGGTACCAAATAAAACATGTGCTGCATTTCTAAGAAAAACCTTGAGATACGCAGGTTGACCTAGATTTAAAATTCCATTCATGTCTTTTTATACACTACGTTACCTAAAACGAAAGACAGATGGACTAAAGATAGAAAGAAAGGGAGGGGCTGAAAGCCGGAACGCAGGCAATACTACCACAGTCTCGCGATACACAATTACTACCATCACGCGTGTAAGGCCACAAGCACTAGCTTTTTCTCAAATCGACAGTGATAAACAACACTACCCATACCAGAGTTAGGTTTTAAAATCCTGAAAAACGCTTATTAGGAAATATGACATTATACTGGTTTACGTTTGAAAACATTACAGTACCCAGACACCACATCGTATTCGAAGTAAACAGGAGGTAGAAGAAAGTGCATATTTTGAACGCAGCCACTTAGCTCCTTTAAATTTGTATATTTGGGTTCCTTAGGACTTGCTGACAAAGAATATGTTAAACGTTACGCAAATAGTCTAGGAATTACCAAATTATAGCCAAAAGAAATAGTGAGGGATGTCAGACAACACCCAAATCAGAATCGCTCAGTGGCAGATTTTCACCCCACCATTGTACGGGAAATGGGTCTCCATGTTAAATCCGATTTGATTGGAGCGCAATAAATGTAAGGCTAAACACGATTAGTCGGGCTATAAATACTATCTTTCGTTGTCAGGGGAAACGGGAGTAGGAGTACTTTTTTTCAAACGATTGGGTAAACATGGCACGATTGGTTAGACCTGCCAATATAGTCAATTAGAGGCGTCAGGTCAGCACCACATTTGCAAATAAACTTACTACAGAATCAGTGCGTTGAGCACCAGTGCATATTTTTCTAAATAAAAGCCTGGGACATCGGCAGATCGAAATTGTGCTATATTCATTGCCAGTCAACGTAATTCTGTGTTATTTCCATGAATTGTGGTAAGCTTGAAATATTTGACATCTTTTAATGAAAATTGAATGTAAATTGATAATTTATGTCTGTATATATGTGTGGTTCAGTAGCGAACATGAGGTAAAGCCTATATAGTGCTCCAGCCTGAACAGAAGGTGTCGGAGGAAAGTAAAACTACATGGAATTGCCAAACAGTACACTGACACCTATATTATTGACTAGAAAGAAATAATGCTGGAATTGCAGAGGCGTAGTAACCATTAGGGAGGAATATACTGGTGAAAATTGTTTCAGATGAAGATAGCAGTTGGCCTACCGCTCTGAACTCAGTGTTTGTTATGTATTGTGCTCAGTGTAGAAATAGAGTATAAATTAGTTCTGAAGTAGGAGGTACAACCTTCTTGTTTCAGGGACTGTGGTCCTAAAGCTATTGAGCAGTACCTGGTCAGAGCTTTGCTGAATCCAGAGGCGGACAGCATACTCCTTGGTCCATATAGCAAACAGTGAGGTGTCTCCAGAACACAGTGGAGCAATCGAGCAGAGGAGTCTTTTCCTGCCGCCATCACGAAAGTTAAGCCTATGTGGCCAGCTGAGCTCAACATTATGTATCTGTTACGCACAAATAATTACTTTTTTCCAAAGTCTTTGTATGATCGTTTTTCGTATGTATGATCATTATTTGACTGAAATGCATGTTATATATATTTTATGGTCAAAGGGACTGAACCCGAAATATCGATACTACTATTCTTTATGAGTTTACCTCCCCTTGTATAGAGACACGTTCGGTCTATAATGTCTTGAACGAAGCGTGACCATATCTCCTTGTTTGGTAGTATCAGTCAACTGTTGTAGATGTTTGAAACCTTTCTTAACGCTTCTGTTCATGTCCATAAAAGGCGCGACTGTGTAAGACTTTTATCTCGAATGTTCTTAGAATCGTCTTATTGTGAACAGCGACTCAGAGATTGTCGCTCTGCGCATGTCTCGACTGGGTTGTGGTTTTGTTGTTCCGCCCAGGTCGGGGAGTTGAGAAATGGACTGATTAGCGAGCGGACGCGATTGCGTCTTGTGATTCTCTGAGGGAAATACATTGTCTTTGTGAGTTAGTTAGCTAACTAGACTATTTCCCGGTATTAGTCAAGCCTGCCTGGAGGCATATGTTCATGGTTGATTTTCCGAAATAAGGTAATTCCTCTTGTATCGAACTTTATGCTATCATCTAGAGGTTCGTCATTTTGTCGCCTTTTTGCTCGCCTGTGTGATTCAAAATGGAGAGGTACTTTGACTAGGATTAAGTCACCGGTATTTTTATACCTGAACTAATTATATATATATGGGTCGCTCTAGACCAACAAGACTATTGTCTGTGTTCCAGGATTCGTTATATCAGAGATCACGTCCAAGTCAGATGGTTAGACTTAGGAAGGTTATAAAGGTCGAGCTGACCTGTAATCCATGTATGCTACTCACGTGCAGACAGTAAAAGGACATATTGTATACATCTGATCTGCTAGCATCAGGAAGGAATAATTATTATTGTCTATGAACATTAAGGATCTGCAGCTGACCACGGTTGCAGAAGTTATATGCATTATTTATCAAGCTTCGCTATGATATTTGTTTTCCATACAACTATTGAGTATTGACTTCTACATGACTGTCAGTTAACATGAGTTTGAATGCTGCATTCGTTGTACCTATGCTGACAATAACATAAGTATCATGACTGTTTTGTGGCGTGCAATAAATGGTATAAACCTAAAGCGAAGTTACCATTTTTATGACTCTACACGTCATGTTGCCTGTGGTGTACCCTGAACTGTTCTACTGCAACACACACACAGCAACAATTTAAACCAGATAAGACACCCACATCTTGCATTGTAATACCTGGTGTCGATAGAGGTGGTAATTTGACGGCATCCTAATTCCACCCTTATCAGTATCCCCATCCTAAACTGACATTGGATAAAATTAAGAGGGGAAATTAATTGTTTTAATGAACGGAACTGAGAACATCTCCAATACTAGTTCCAACAGAAATAAACACTTGAAGTCATGATGACAAATACCAACATAGCTTGAAAAAACAACACCAGTATTACCTCATATTACCACTACACAACTGACACACATAGGATAAGATTAATAAAATATGTCACTACAAGATTCATATTGATAAATTCTGTACATATAACTTGTAATTAAAATTGATTGTGATTCCTGGTTCACTTTGTATTTGAATCAGGACACATATATATTAATGAAAAGTGCTTAATACATATTGATATTTGTAAATTTACCAGTGACTCATTTAAGATAGTCTTATAGAATGTTACATGTGTGTGAGTGTCACAGTGTTGTCAAGTGTGGTGGAATAAATTAAATTGTTTATCTGTCTGTTGTTGTTGTGACTTACACTTCATCATATACATACCTTAGACATTCAACGTAGTCATCACTATATTCAAGAATAATTCTGACTGAGGTATAAATATGTGGTAGCAAGTAAGGTCATCTATAATACATTACCCTTATTAGATATAGATACCTTCACAGCTGATCTCAGTCAGTACACTAAGTCCCATATAAATATTTATATATCCCACTTTACCACATATATTGGGGTCTCGCTCTCGGGATTTTGAATCTTTCCCTATTAAAAATATTGGGGGTAATTCACTTCAGGGAATAATAAGAATTAAAAAAGTATCCTTGGGTGAAAATAAATAACGTTGAGCTCTCAGTGCCTGTAGTGTCCTTAGATAATTATTGAAAGATTGAATTGCATGTTAGACAATGGCCGACTTGGCAAAATTTCGATCTGCTGCTGTACAGACTGCGAAAGAGTTAGGAATGGACGGGCAAATTATGATTGCTTATGTCACTGCTGAATGTGACAAATATATTGAACGGGAAGAAAGGAGATTAGAAAAAGAGGCCGAAAGAAAGTTAGAGGCTGAAAAAGAAATTAAGAGGTTGCAGATTGAGGCTGAGGCTAAGAGGTTGCAGATTGAGGCTGACAAAGAGGCTAAAGCATTGGAAGCCGAGGAAGGAAGACAGGCTGCAGAAAGGGAAGAGAAGAAATTAGCTGCAGAGAGGGAAGCAGAAAAGGAGAAGAGATTACAAAGGGAACATGAGTTACGACTAAGAGAGTTTGAGTTTCAAGGCCATGCTCCTGAAAATGGTGCCAGTTTCTTTACCTCTGATGCCACTGCTAGCCAAGGAGCCTCAACCTCAGCTATGAATTTTCATTTAGATCATTTCGTTGAGAAAGACGATGATATTGAGAGCTATCTAAATAGATATGAACTATTAGCTACCACATATGGGTTAGAGAGAGAAAGGTGGAGCTTAAAGTTATCTCAGGGACTTCGTGGGGCAGCTTATGAAGTTTTTGCAAAAATGAGCAGAGGTGATCAGGAAAATTATGACATGCCAAAGCAGGCTCTTTTGTTAAGATATGAAAAGAATGCAGAATTTTATAGGAAAAAATTTAGGAATGCTAAACTACTGTCAGGTGAAACCTATCACCAGTTCTCTGCACGAATAGAGACATACTTGGAGAAATGGACTTCTCTGGGGAAAACCCAAGATCTTAAGGAAATGATCCTTATAGAACAATTAAGAGAGTCCATGGCTCCAGACCTGAGAAAGTTTCTCATGGAACAAGGTGCAGAGAGGCTGGGTGAGTTGCTAAATGTTGCTGAAAGGTATCAAGCAGCTCAGGCAGAAGTATCAGGTAATAAGAAGAAACAGGTGGATAATTTTAGGGCACCACAGGACTTTAATAAATTTGATCCTAGAGATCAAAACAAAGGTAAGCACCAGTTTGATAGGCCACGGTATGACAATAAAAATAAAACCCCACAATTCGATGAAAGGAAATATGATGAAAGAAACTCTTTCAACCAAGGAAAAAGGTGGTGTAAAAATTGTCAGATGGACAATCATGACACTGACCGTTGCAGAAGGAAACCTGTGTATATGGCCACCCTTCAGGTCAGGTCGACCTCAAGACAGGAGGAGGATATTATGTTGGATACCACTCCAGAAGAGATGAGGAAGGCACAGGCTGGGGATAAGACCCTCAAGCCTTGTTTCAGGAAATTGTCAACTCGTCATACAACTCCAGGCAAGGGAGATTTTTACATGAAAAACAAGTTGATGTATAGGAAGACTGGAGCTAGATCCAAAGGTCAGGGACAGCTGGTACTTCCTAAAAGATATAGGGCAGAATTAATAAGGAGCCTACATGTGAAACCAGATGGGGACCATGAGAAAATTGGTACCATTATCCAAAAGGTGGCTCAGAATTATTATTGGCCCAAGGCAAGATGGGACATTGAGAATTTTGTAGAAAGGTGTAGCATAGCACATAAGGGAACACCCACAAGTAGGAACATTGATTAGGACCTGGACACGCCACGGGGCAAAATTAGGCCTGAGAATAAGAAGAAAAATAAATTTGATAAAGTGGACCAAATGAAATGGGAAGCCCCTTTTCACGGACAAGTTTCACTTAACTGTTTTACAATGGCCACTATGCGGAGAGTGCAAAAAGATGTCTTACCCCAGGATAAGCCGAAAATCCCTCAATCGGACTTAAACAAACTGGAGGAAGAAGATGTAGAGAGGAAATCTCTCATCAAGAATTTTAAGTGGGGAGACAGCCCCAAGAAAAGAATTGGTAGCGGTCGTTTTGTGCATGAAAATTCTGGGAAGAAAAATCATCACTATAGCGCTTCCAGTGGAAGAGACCATATCGGTGCATGGACAAATAGGTCCACACAATAAAAGGTCCACTGGAAGCTCTGTTAAGAACGTGGACTGATGAAAAAGCAGAGGAAAATATCGCATCCTCATACCAATATGTGAATGAGCTGACCACTCGTTTAAAAACTGGCTGGAAACTTGCCAATGAAAATTTGAAACAAGCCAGGAAGAAACATGCTGCCTATTATAACAGGAAGGCAAAAGACAGAGATTTGGCTGTGGGAGAGAAGGTACTGCTTCTTCTCCCCGGTAGTCAGAATAAGTTACAGATTGGATGGCAAGGTCCATATACAGTTCTAGAGAAGGTGTCTAGAACCAATTATAAGATAGATAAGAAGGGGAAAGAAAAAATCTATCATGTGAATCTCCTGAAGAAATATTTGGAAAGAGAACATCAGGAAGAGACACACTTGTTGACCTTGTCCATTGCCATGGAGATGAAAAAGGAACCACTTTCATCATTTGAATATCCATTACACCCCTGTGAGACAGCGGCACAGGTGAAAATCAGTACACATTTAACGAAAACTCAGAAAGAGAGAGTGCAACAGGTTCTAGATAATCATGCAGAGGTGTTAACAGACCGACTGGGGCATACAAACTTATTGGAATATGATATCAAGCTGATAGACCCCACACCTGTCTGTATGAAACCATATTCGATTCCTTTTGCTAAGGAGAAAGCTTTGAAGGAAGAGATAAACTATTTGTTGAAGGAAGGAATTATTTCACACAGTGAATCTTCGTATAGTTCCGGTGTTGTACTCTTAAGGAAACCCTCGGGAGAACATAGACTCTGTATAGATTATAGGAGACTGAATGCTATTACAGAAGGACAGGTGGATCCATTGCCGGATACAAATCAGTTGTTTGCCAGACTAAATAAAGCTAAATATTTCTCAAGGGTGGATCTGAGTAAAGGATACTATCAGATTCCAGTAAAACCTGAGATCAGACAAAATTATTGGATGTAAACAATTCGGAGGAACGTAATGAATCCCTGAGTTGCCTCTTTGATTGAGGATATTCCGAATGTTTCATACAGGCTAATAAGAAGATTATGGGATCCACTACGAAAACTCTGCTATCACCAGGTATATGTTATCTCCTCATAACGTACATTTTGAGGAAAATCTAATGTTCTCTGGACATGTCATTGCGCAGACTCAGAGAAGAGAAATGGTGAATACGGGTTGTGAAGCAGCATTAAGACAAGCAGTCACACTTGCGGCTGTTCAGTAACATAACCGAAAAATATTATTGGTTGTAGAGGTCTGAGGCAGATTTCATGAGTAGTGCTTACTCTGAATGGACCCAACTACATAAAACCATGATAGCACAACAGCAGAGTAAAGTCAAGTTGACTTACATTTATCTATGTGTATAGCAGCACAAAGAAGCTAACAGGGAAATACAAGCAAACAAGTTGCCTCATAAAAGATAAGAATGGGAAACTGCTCAGCAATGTACAAGAGCAGATGAAGAGGTGGACAGAATATTTTGGGGACCTTCTCAATGGACCAGCTCCGCAGGACCCGCCGGACGTCCAGCCGGCAGAGGAGGAGCTACAGATTGGTGGTGAAGGACCAACGAGGGAAGAGATAAAGAAAGCCATAAAGCTTCTAAGAGATGGAAGGGCGTCTGGACCTGATGGCATTCCAGCAGAGGCCATCGGAGCAGATGTCGACACGGCTGCAGAGATGTTATATAAATTACTTGGTAGAGTCTGGGAAGGAGAAGGGATGCCAGCAGAGTGGAAGGAAGGATATCTGGTTAAGTTGCCTAAGAGGGGGGTCTACAAGAGTGCACAAATTGTGGAGGAGTGGTGTTACTATCGGTGCCAGGAGGGGTATTGAACAGGATTATCCTTGAGGGATTGGAGGAGTCCATGGACAGGAAGTTGAGAGATGGGCAGGCAGGTTTTCGACAAGACAGATCATGTACAGACCAGATAGCCACTTTGAGAATAATAGTTGAACAAAGTCTGGAATGGAATTCACCACTATACATCGGATTTGTGGACTACGAAAAAGCATTTGACAGTGTGGACAGAGAATCACTTTGGAAATTGATGAGGCATTATGGAGTTCCCCTGAAAATCATTAATTTATTAAAGAAAGCCTATGAAGACATGGCGTGCGGAGTTCTTCATGAAGGACAGCTTGCAGAACCATTTGGGATGAGAGCAGGAGTGCGACAGGGATGCCTCTTGTCTCCATTTCTTTTCTTGCTGGCAATAGATTGGGTTATGAGATCATCGACAACACACAGCGGAAATGGAGTCCAGTGGACTCTGACTGAGCAGTTGGATGATCTGGATTTTGCTGATGATTTGGCTCTCCTGTCCCATAACCGTAATCAGATGCAGGACAAATTGAAAGCACTCGATGAGAGGTCACGGCAATTGGGTCTGAAAATACACAGGGAAAGGACAAAAATAATGAGAATAAATGCAGGTAATGAAAACAGGGTTGAACTTGAAGAAACGCCAATACAGGATGTGGGGTCGTGCACATATCTTGGCGGTAGTGTAGACAAAGTTGGAGGGACAGACAGCGGTATCAAAATGGGAATACAAAGGGCAAGAGGAGCTTTCATTGCATTGGGAAATATATGGAGATCAAGAGAAATAGGATCCAACACGAAAATAGGAAGCTTCAACTCAAATGTGAAGTCAGTCCTATTGTATGGCTCGGAGACATGGAGAACAACAAAGACAACAACCAAAAAGCTACAGACTTTCATAAATGGGTGCTTGCGTAGAATAGAGGGATTGAAATGGTATGACGGGGTTACCAATGTGGAACTGGTGACAGGAGCTGGACAAGTGCCAGTGGAGCAGGAGATGGGAAGAAGACGATGGCGATGGATAGGACACACACTGAGGAAACCTGTTGATAGCATTACAGGGCAGTCCTTGTTCTGGAACCCCCAGGGAAAGAGAGGCAGAGAGGGACCAAGAGGTACATGGAGAGGAGAGTTGGAAACAGAGGTGAAAATGATGAGGAGAACATGGAAAGAACTTGAGATGATGGCACGTGACAGGAGGACTTGGCATGTGTTTGTTGAAGGCCTATGCTCCTTTGGGAGTGGAGGGTTATGAATGAATATAGAATAAAGGACTGACATAAGATTTCTGTTTTAAGAGGGGAGATGTCGTGAAATATTCTAATCCCCATATATAAATTAAAACGTAAATGTAAAGCTGTTGGATCCGTTTCTTCTAGAGGTAAAGACCTTCATTACGCGAATGTTTTCTCAATGAAAATATTTCAGAAAATGTTCTTAAGTTGAAACGAACTCCAACAAGTAGTGATCAACTGGACACTGATAGGCAGCACGCAAGGCTGTGATGAATGTACATAGATTTTATTGAACGTGACATATACGGCGTTGAACAAGACAGTCATAGTTACAGGTGCAAAAAGGTCATACATCACAATGTTGATCATCACTTTTCAAGGGATGAAGATTCTCTAACAATTAAGTCCTCTTATTCAAGTGTCTAAGGATCCCTTCCTTTGCCATAGTATATGTATTGTAATAACGTCCGTTAACCTTCTCTCAAGGACGTATCTTATGACCAACGGATTCATACTCAATGAGTAATATTTCTTATCAGACTTGCCATGATTCCAGGCTTCCTTCCTACAATACTTAGGCAGCATATATATATAAATATCCAAATAAAGTCATCCACAACAATACGACCAGGTTAGAGTTCTGTGTTGACTAACCTCTCTATATCCATGCCATGACTTTGGCATTGACTAACATACGGCATATAAAACATGAGAAGCATATAATTCAATCAACTTTGTGTACTCGTAGGTATTCTTCATCTACGGTAATTCAAAAGGCTACCGACTCCGTCTGTCCATTCTAGAAAATAACATACAGTGATGGATTTCCCGCTAGATCAGAACTATGAGCGGCCTTACACTTTAATTTACTCAATAAACATTTAATGACATGGGGCGACACTTACTTGATCCTACTACTGTTGGCTTCAACATGAACCAGTAGAGATCATACAACATAATGGCTTCTTCCAAACTTGCCAGCAAAATTCCAAGGAAATATATATCGGACATAAACATGGTCCGTACAGCCCCGACAAAACATGACGTCACAATCCCTAAACTAGGTTACCCGTGCGTCCAAAGCAACTCACACTGCATTGTGCACGTCAGTGCGTGAATCAATCGAACGCTCAAATAATATAACTATATAAAACTGGTGCGTACATTTGGCAGGACCGAAGACTACCCCCTTAGGTAATAAATGTACGTAACAGCTCCCTTATCACCTCCCCTTAAAAAAAATTAATTCTATTAATTTTTTTTTTTTTTTTTGAACTAAGTACCCGAGAGAGGTGAGTCAAAACTACAACAAGATATATGAAATGCATAAAGTTATACTATATTAAGAAAAGAATATTAAAAGAAATCAATATAACTAAATGATAGTATGCATTAAAGCACACATCCACAATCGACCTACTTTGGAACGATGTGGTAATATTCGAAGTAAAAACAAGTTTGAAAATGAAAAATGAAAAAAACCATTAAAAAAAAAATGATAATAAAATTCAACTAAGTTTTCAAAAAAAAATTTGAAACATATGATTTCAAAAATGAAAATGAACAGCAACACTGATGATGATCAATGACAAGAGAATCAATAAAACAGAGAAATTGAAAATACAATGTGCAAAAATGAAACAATGCAAAATTAAACACATTAAGAATTAACACACTTAATGTTTTTCTAACACTAGTATGGTTGACTAGTGATCTAAAAGTGAGATATCATAACTAAGACCGTGAATGCAGGTGTTACGTGACAACTAAGAAAGTTAGTATGTGTGTGATCCATAATCAATTAAATAGATTAAATTGAATTAATCTAATTTATATATTTCTTAATTAATAACAAATAACTAGTTAATAATATATTCTAAATAATTCTAATATCACTATCAATATGTCAATGTTCAGTTACAACTAGATAGTAATCGACGAGATAATGTTCTCAATGTTCCATACACGATAAATTATATTTTCGAACACGATATGTAGTGTAATATGTTCCATAGGAATAACAAATGTATATTTGTCGCTCTTAACAATGTTGCCATATTAATAAAAAGTCACTGTAGTACCAATGTTCCCGTACTAAAAAAATGTTACTTTAATACCAATGTTCCCGTTCTAATAAAACGTTACTACACAAGAAGTAATGTTATAATCTATAAGTAAGTATATACTGAAAGTTATATTTATACGAATACTTCCGTTATATAAACAGTCTTTATAGATGTACAATCAATGAAAAAGTACATAGTTATTCATGTTATCGGTGAGGATGTTTCACCATCTGGAAGTGGTTTAGTTTCGACACGTTCACTTGGGCATCTTGATAGACAGTCTGCGAACACATTCTGCACTCCAGGAATAGCTCGTATCTCAAAATGGAACGGTTGAAGCGCTATAGCGTAACGCGCTGACTTTGATGACTTAACGTTCCCTGTATTCAGTGCGGTAAGAGCTTTCTGGTCAGACTCCACCACAAAGTGTGATCCGAGGAGATAACGATCCAGTTTAGTGATTGCCCAGACAAGAGCAAGGAGCTCTTTATCCAGAACGGAATATTTCGTCTCGCTCGGCGTGAGCTTTCTGGATACGTACATAACCGGAAATAAGGTGCCGTTATATTCCTGCATCAAAACTGCAGCAATAGCGTAAGAACTTGCATCACTGCGGAGAATGAAGGTGAGATTTTTGTTAGGCAACCTTAAAAAAGGTGCATTTGAAAAAAATTGTTTTATATAGTCTAACGCCGTTTGGTGATCCTGCGACCACTTTATTACATTAGATGTGCCTTTCTTCAGTAGAGAAGAAAAAGGTGCAGTTATAGTAGACAAATGAGGGATGAATTTTGAATAGAACTGTATTAGTCCTAAAAGCGACCTAACTTGTTTTTTTGTCTTAGGTGCTGAGATGTTTAAAATTTTAGAGACGTTACTGTCTTCTGTATACATGAAACCATGACCTATGCGGTGACCCAGAAATGAGATGTCATGAAAACCGACAAAAGCCTTTGAAGGTTTCGCTGTTAAGTTATAATCCCGTAAGGTAGAAAGTAAAGATTTTAAACCCTGAATATGTTCATCCCAAGAGTCACTGAAAAGACAGATGTCATCTATATAAGTAATGACATCGGGACGATGAGACAATATGCGGCGCATCATGCGTACAAAGGTAGCTGGCGCATTCATTAATCCGAATGGCATAAAATTCCATTGAAAAAGACCCCGTGGCGTCGAGAAAGCGGTGAATGGCTTTGCTTTAGGAGTGAGTGGCACTTGCCAATAGCCCTTTGAAAGGTCAAATTTCGAAAAGAATGTAGCATGAGATAATCTCTCCAATAAGTCATCTAAAAGAGGTAATGGTTCCGCATCGAATTTTGTAACTTTGTTTAATTTCCTGTAATCTACGCAAAGACGTATATTGTTGTCTTTCTTCCTAATGATTACCATGGAAGAAGAATATGGTGATGAAGATGGTTCAATTATATTTAATTGGAGCATCTCATCCAATTCCTTATCAACCTTATCACGAAAGTGTAAAGGAATAGGATATGGGCGAACTCGAATAGGCGTATCGTCAGTCAGAATAATGTCATGTTGGATGACTGACGTATGACCTGGGATGTCAGTGAGGACATCCTCATACGAGTGTAGAATATTAGAGACTTGCTGACGTTGATCAGCCGAAAGAGTAGATGAGATTGTAACATCATTCCATTTCTCAGTGGAATGGAGTGGTACAACTGGTATTGGTAGTTGTACATCATCGAAAGAAGATTCCTCTTCTTGGATGACTGACAAACTAGAATAGTGTTGAATAGGAGGTGTAGGATCGTCAGTTGCCTGAAACACTGACTGTAGATAATCAGGACGTGAGTAATACTCCTTCAACATGTTAATGTGGAAGGTTTTATGTTTACCATTAACATCAACGATGTAGTCGACATCGGATATTCTTGAGATGATCCTGAAAGGACCTCTCCAGGTAATTAAAAGACGATTGTTATGCGCAGGTAGTAAGACAAAAGCTTCATCACCAGGTATGAGCTGGCGAAGACGTCTATACTTGTTTGCAAATAGACGAGCTTTTTCTTTGGCTTGTTCAGATGATGCAGTAGCTAGTCTACAAGCATCTATGATTCTCTTTCTCAGAGAGATCACATACTCATAAGAGGATTGAGTTTCCTCTTCAATATTCTCGTCAACCAATAAGTCGTGGATTAACGACATAGGACCGCGTGGTTGCATGCCAAAAACAAGCTGGAATGGAGAAAACCCCGTGGCTTGATTTTGTACTTCGCGATACGCAAAGAGACAAGCGGGTAGGACCCGATCCCAGTCTTGGGGATGGTCTTGAGTCATCTTACCCAACAACTGCTTGAGTGTCCTATTGAGACGCTCAATTAACCCATTTGACATCGGATGATAAATAGAACTAAGAGATCTGTCTATACCTAATGTCTTCATAACTTGAGACATGGATTCAGAAATGAACTGAACCCCATGATCCGACAAGATTTTCCGTGGAAAACCAATGCGTGAAAAGATTAACATCAATGCCTCTGCTACACTGGCAGATGAAGTGTTCTTGAGAGGGATGGCCTCAGGCCAACGAGTGCACATATCAATGCACGTAAGGATATGCGTATGCCCTCTAGCAGATGGAAGCATCGGACCAATAATGTCAATGGCAATTTTATCAAATGGTCTAATCGGGATGTCCGCAGCTTGAATAGGAGCCGCATGAAATGGACCCCGTACCTTAACTTCCTGACATATCAAACAGGACCGACAATAGAGAGTGATGTCCCTATGGACGCCTGGCCAGTAGAATGCCGAAAGCACTCTGGATTTGGTACGCGAAAAACCCATATGGCCCGCACATTGCGAGTCATGCGCATGTCGTAATATACGAGATCTCATAGAGGATGGGACTAAGATCTGATAACATAAGGATGAATCCTTTTCCCGTATTACTCTAACCAAAATCCCATTTTTAAGTATAAAGTCATGTCTAGATTTTGCAAGTTTGTTGCTGGTTTTCTTTTTGTTCACATACTGAAAAATTTTTTTTAATGAATCATCATTCTTTTGCAATGTTGCAAACAACTCCCGTGAAATAGGAGCATCATCATCACAAGTGGTATGAACTGTAGGTTCAATAGGTGTATCATGCGACATATTAGTAGCTTGCGCTCTAGTCACTACTGCATTTGCAGTTTGAATATGTCGCTCTTCCCATTCAGCAATTTGCTGTGGTGTACACTCTTTAATACCATGTATGCGACCAAGTATTAAATCACAAATTGGATTCGGAAGAAGACATGCTTAGATCTTTCCTGAAAAGAAAGGTGTATTAAGATCAATAATAGCAGTGGGAAATGTTTCGACGGTGCCACCAAAAGTCACACACTTGACAACCCTGCCCGTGGCACAACTTGGGTTGATCAGCGAAGTCCGGACGCCCACAGTGCTACAACCTGAGTCAAATAGGAGAGAGCATGAAATGTTGTTGACAAATCCCTTGTTAAACTTAAGAGAGCCCTGTCCCTGGTGTACTGACGCAGCAGTGGCCGTACAGACTGCAGGTAGACTAGGCAAGGTATGTCCGCAACGCAGCGTCGTGATCGCCTTAGGCTGGAAAAGAGTCGAGCATTCTGGACAGTCTTTCACCTGGGTACAATCAAGAGAACAAGACATAGCATTGTGAGTTTCAGCTACTTTACCCTGTTCAATGTTAGCCTGTGTATCAATTAAAGAGACATTAGAATGTCTACCCGTATTACTCGACGATCTTTCTCTGCGACGCGATCGATTTTGATTATTTGCATTAAAATTGCCATAATTGTCTTTTCTACTAGAGTTAAAATTTGGATGAGTCCGATAGTTTGTATAATTAAAGTTATGCTGTTCTTTAAAATTTTTATTCCAAGAACCTTGTCTGTTTTGCGGACCCTGAGATTTTGATCTCCAGTTTTTTTTATTATAATGTCCTTGATTATTTTTAAAATTATTGTTACCAAAATCTCGCGATCTGTGAGCTTGGTTCCAAGAAACATTAAATGGAGCAGATTGTTGAAATTGCTTCCCTTTGTAAAAGTTATCATTGTTAAAATTGTAATTATTTCCCTTATTGGCATACCTGTCAGCACTAAAGGAACGATTTCGTGAAAAATTGTTTTGTTGTGCTGCAAAAGCAACAGGCAATTCATTCTTAATCTGCGCATTACTTAGATCCATGGTTGGGTGAGCAGTGCAAAAATTTTTTGCATGTTCTTCTAAGCCTTTCATAGATAAAGGTTTCCGTTCGTGTAAAAATGCGAGAAATGTAGGATTTACAGACGAAAGTACCTTATCGCGCATCAGTAAATCGAAGAGACCTTCATATGACTTTTCAATTTTGGATAATTCGATCCATCTTTCTAATGTTAGTCGTATCGGTGACAGAAAATCACTAAAATTTCTGCCAGATTGAGGTAGTAATGTATGAAATCTTAATCGATATTCGTCTTCTGTCATTTGGAATTTTTGCAGAAGTGCCGCTCTAAGAGCATTATAGTCATTTTTCTCACCAATATTGGTAGTATGATAAACTGCCAAAGCATCCCCAGTAAGTAACCTGGATAAACATGTGCAATACAGTGTTTTATCCACGTTGTAAGACCTACAAGTGGCCTCAAATCTATCTAGGAAAAATATTACGTCATCCGACGGGGGATTAAATTTAGGTAATTTAAGGTTAATTTCCTTAAAATGATCATGTCTGGATGAAGTTTGGCTTTCAAAAGTTCTCTGAGAATTAGCTTCCTGAGTTAACCTAAGTCTCTCATATTCTGACTCTGCTAATTTCAGTTCATGCTGTCGTTTTCTATCATTTTCTTCCATCTCAAGCTGAAGTCGTTTTGTGTTTTGTTCAGCTATTAATCTTCTTTCTTCCATTTCTTTTTGTTTATGTTCCATTTCCTTTTGTTTAACTTCCATCTCAATTTTAAGTCTTTCTTCAGCCTCTCTTTGCTTCTGTTCTGCCTCTCGCTGAAATCGTTTCTCTTCTAATTCAGCGGCTAATCTCATTTTTTTCTCCTCTTCCTCAGCAATTATTCTCATTTTTTTCTCATTTTCCTCAGATTCAATCCGTTTTTGATCTGCCTCAAATTGAAGTTTTTCTAGTCTTAAAGTTTCTAACTTTCTCTGTTCGGCTTCTATTTCTTGAGCTTTTCTATATTCTGCAAGTGCAAATGATTTTGCTTCATCAGGAGCCATCTGAAGAGCTTTTGCTTGCTTAATGAAATAATCTAGTGAATACATTATGCTTTATAAGTAGTCACAGTACTCTTGGTTTATAAAATGATAATTAATCAATGTAAATTAATTAACCTTGTTACTATAACAAGTGTTCTTCGTTCCTGTCCTAGAACGGTATCTTGTTATCATATAGTTATGAAATATGTTAATAATCAATACAGTTATTTATGTAATGAAATGTCATGAAAGTAATAACGTGACAAACAATAGAAACAATACCGACAAGACACGATAATCAAAGACGATAGAAAACAGTCGCAGAAATCCAATAAAAATAAAAATGTGAAACTAAAAATAGAATGTCGTAAAGAGTTACGATGATAACTGCGATCAAATAATCAACAAGACAATAGACAACACAGTGTAAAAACATAGGTTTTGTAAAAAACTGAACGACAGGAAAGGTGAGAATGACGTAATATACAAACAAAATACATTATAAAACTAAGTACGAGTAAAATAGCTACGAGAACAACAAGTAAAACTTGACGAAACAGCTAAATAGATAATATTATAAGAAGCAACTAGCGATCGGAACTTCGGCAAGGTTTCTAGCCTTGTACCGGAACTATCGCTCAATTGAAACTTACAAGTTGAGCCCTACAGAACGTCTGACGAAGAGCCCGAATTGGCTTCGAGATGGATCTCGTTCGTCAGATCAACCTCCCTACCTCCCACGACGGATATACAACATATAACATATAATATGGAATAAGTAAAAGTGGACATAACAATAAAAGGCACAGCTAAAAGTAATAAAATGTACAACGAAAGTACGTTATACTTATCTCGCGTGCAGGTAAAAAATCAATGTGCCTCGACTCCGTGGATGTACGTCTACGGATAAAATACTTCGTTCTGCGTATCTAGATTACAGCTCGCACGCAATAATGATGAAGAGGTAATCCCCAGGATGTCAGTCACTGTGAAACTTAACGTGGAGGTTGATTGAAGACCTTGACCTTGGTAAACGTAAGTTGTTTCTGATTTCTCATCCCACTGGGTTCCAAGTTCGAGATGTTGGCGCCTTGAAAGTTCAAATCTTCTTTTCAATCGATACTTGGATTAAGTTCGTTCCTTGGAAATTAGTTATTTCCAGCCCACGCTGGCACACCATTTACTGTTGGGTCCGTTTCTTCTAGAGGTAAAGACCTTCATTACGCGAATGTTTTCTCAATGAAAATATTTCAGAAAATGTTCTTAAGTTGAAACGAACTCGTACAAGTAGTGATCAACTGGACACTGATAGGCAGCACGCAAGGCTGTGATGAATGTACATAGATTTTATTGAACGTGACATATACGGCGTTGAACAAGACAGTCATAGTTACAGGTGCAAAAAGGTCATACATCACAATGTTGATCATCACTTTTCAAGGGATGAAGATTCTCTAACAATTAAGTCCTCTTATTCAAGTGTCTAAGGATCCCTTCCTTTGCCATAGTATATGTATTGTAATAACGTCCGTTAACCTTCTCTCAAGGACGTATCTTATGACCAACGGATTCATACTCAATGAGTAATATTTCTTATCAGACTTGCCATGATTCCAGGCTTCCTTCCTACAATACTTAGGCAGCATATATATATAAATATCCAAATAAAGTCATCCACAACAATACGACCAGGTTAGAGTTCTGTGTTGACTAACCTCTCTATATCCATGCCATGACTTTGGCATTGACTAACATACGGCATATAAAACATGAGAAGCATATAATTCAATCAACTTTGTGTACTCGTAGGTATTCTTCATCTACGGTAATTCAAAAGGCTACCGACTCCGTCTGTCCATTCTAGAAAATAACATACAGTGATGGATTTCCCGCTAGATCAGAACTATGAGCGGCCTTACACTTTAATTTACTCAATAAACATTTAATGACATGGGGCGACACTTACTTGATCCTACTACTGTTGGCTTCAACATGAACCAGTAGATATCATACAACATAATGGCTTCTTCCAAACTTGCCAGCAAAATTCCAAGGAAATATATATCGGACATAAACATGGTCCGTACAGCCCCGACAAAACATGACGTCACAATCCTCTAAACTAGGTTACCCGTGCGTCCAAAGCAACTCACACTGCATTGTGCACGTCAGTGCGTGAATCAATCGAACGCTCAAATAATATAACTATATAAAACTGGTGCGTACATTTGGCAGGACCGAAGACTACCCCCTTAGGTAATAAATGTACGTAACAAAAGCCTAACAAATAAATTTAATAAAAGGAAAGAAGAATGGTAAAGAACAGTGCTGTCACAATGACTGTACTCGAAATCCCCCTTGTTTTCTCCTGCGTCTGCAAATTGTAACTTTTCACGTTGATAGTAAAAGCCTACTGCTTCAATACCCGCCTTCTAAGATAAAACATGTGCTGCATTTCTAAGAAAAACCTTGAGATACGCAGGTTGACCGAGATTTAAAATTCCATTCATGTCTTTTTATACACTACGTTACCTAAAACGAAAGACAGATGGACTAAAGATAGAAAGAAAGGAGGGCTGAAAGCAGGGACACATGCAACACTAAACACGCGTCGCGCGATACACAATTGCTGCCATCACGCGTGTAAGGCCACATGCACTAGCTTTTTTTCAAATCGACAGTGATAAAAACACTACCCATACCAGAGTTAGGTTTTAAAAACTTACAAAATTCTTATTAGGAAATATGACATTGTTGTTAGGGGAAACGTGAGTATGAGTACTTTTTTGAAAAGCTGTGTAAAGATGGCATGATTGGTTAGACCTGCCGATATAGTCAATTAGAGGCGTCAGGTCAACACCACATTTGCAAATAAACTTACTACAGAATCAGTGCGTTGAGCACCAGTGCATATTTTGTTAAATAAAATCCTGGGACATCGGCAGATCGAAATTGTGCTATATTCATTGCCGGTCAACGTAATTCTGTGTTATTTCCATGAATTATGGTAAGCTTGAAATATTTGACATCTTTTAATGAAAATTGAATGTAAATTGATAATTTATGTCTGTATATATGTGTGGTTCAGTAGCGAACATGAGGTAAAGCCTATATAATGCTCCAGCATGAACAGAAGGTGTCGGAGGAAAGTAAAACTACATGGAATTGCCAAACAGTACACTGACACCTATATTATTGACTAGAAAGAAATAATGCTGGAATTGCAGAGGCGTAGTAACCATTAGGGAGGAATATACTGGTGAAAATTGTTTCAGATGAAGATAGCAGTTGGCCTACCGCTCTGAACTCAGTGTTTGTTATGTATTGTGCTCAGTGTAGAAATAGAGTATAAATTAGTTCTGAAGTAGGAGGTACAACCTTCTTGTTTCAGGGACTATGGTCCTAAAGCTATTGAGCAGTACCTGGTCAGAGCTTTGCTGAATCCAGAGGCGGGCAGCATACTCCTTGGTCCATATAGCAAACAGTGAGGTGTCTCCAGAACACAGTGGAGCAATCGAGCAGAGGAGTCTTTTCCTGCCGCCATCACGAAAGTTAAGCCTATGTGGCCAGCTGAGCTCAACATTATGTATCCCCATCCTAAACTGACATTGGATAAAATTAAGAGGGGAAATTAATTGTTTTAATGAACGAACTGAGAACATCTCCAATACTAGTTCCAACAGAAATAAACACTTGAAGTCATGATGACAAATACCAACATAGCTTGAAAAAACAACACCAGTATTACCTCATATTACCACTACACAACTGACACACATAGGATAAGATTAATAAAATATGTCACTACAAGATTCATATTGATAAATTCTGTACATATAACTTGTAATTAAAATTGATTGTGATTCCTGGTTCACTTTGTATTTGAATCAGGACACATATATATTAATGAAAAGTGCTTAATACATATTGATATTTGAAAATTTACCAGTGACTCATTTAAGATAGTCTTATAGAATGTTACATGTGTGTGAGTGTCACAGTGTTGTCAAGTGTGGTGGAATAAATTGACTTGTTTATCTGTCTGTTGTTGTTGTGACTTACACTTCATCATATACATACCCTAGACATTCAACGTAGTCATCACTATATTCAAGAATAATTCTGACTGAGGTATAAATATGTGGTAGCAAGTAAGGTCATCTATAATACACTACCCTTATTAGATATAGATACCTTCACAGCTGATCTCAGTCAGTACACTAAGTCCCCTATAAATATTTATATATCCCACTTTACCACAGCTGGGTCCACTACTTCCAGCCAGAGACTAAGCGAGCCAGCATGGAGTGGCGACGTTCATCATCACCGAAAGCAAAGAAGTTCCGTACAACGCGGTCGGCTGCAAATTGATGCTCTCGCTCTTCTGGGACTGTAAAGGCCCAATCCTGGAACATTACATGCCCAGGAGACTCACTATCAACAGCGAATCATACAGTGATCTGCTTCAGAATAACCTGAAACCTGCAATCAGGTCAAAACGTCGTGGCTTGCTCCGTTCTGGTGTGCTGTTACAGCATAATAACGCGCGGCCGCACCCAGCTCGTGCGACAGTAACGAAAACACGAATCTGCGTTTGAAGTGTCTTTCACATCTTGCATATTCACAGGACCTCGCACCGAGTGATTATCGTGTGTTTGGACCTCTCAGGGAGGCACTCGGTGGCAAGAAGTTCAGTATTGACGATGAGGTGAAAGAGGCGGTGCATACGTGGCTACGCAGTCAGTCAGAAGAGTTTTTTTCTCGCGGAATCCAGGCATTAGTGAAGAGCTGGCACACCTGCATTGAATGTTGAAAAGCGATCATGTGCTTTCATTCCTATTTGTGCATATTCTGTTAATAAATAAATATTAAGGTTACTTTTTGACTCCTCCTCCTACATGTCTGGCTCTTGTCATTACTTCTGCATTTGTAACTTTGTCATACCATTTCAATCCTTCTATTGCTCGCAAGCGCCCGTTTATGAAAGGATGTAGCCTTTTGGTGGTTATTTTTGTTTTTCTCCATGTTTTAGCGACATACAATAGGACTGACTTAATATTTGAGTTGAAGGTTCTATTTTTTTCGTGTTGGACTTGATTTCTCTTGTTCTCCATATGTTTCCCAATGCAATGAAAGCTCTTCTTTGCTTTTTTATTCTTATTTTGACATCATTGACTGTACCACCAACTCTGTCTATATTGCTGCCAAGATATGTGTACGATTCTACATCTTTTAGTGGTGTTTCTTCAAGTACGACCTTGTTATCGTTTCTTGCATTTATTCTCATTATCTTTGTCTTTTCCTTGTGTATTTTCAGACCCCCTTGTTGTGACCTCTCATCAAGTACTTTTATTTTGTCTTGCATCTGAATATGGTTATGGGATAGAAGAGCCAAGTCATCTGCAAAATCCAGATCATCAAGCTGTTTAGCCAGATTCCATTGAATTCCATTTCTGTTGTGTGATGTCGATGTTGTCATAACCCAATCTATTGCTAGTAAGAAAAGAAATAGAGACATGAGACATCCTTGTCGCACTCCCGTTATAATCCCAAAAGGTCCTGTAAGTTGTCCTTCATGAAGAACTTTGCATGTCTTGTCGGCATAGGTCTTCTTTATTAAGTTAGTGATCTTCATGGGAAATCCATAATGCCTCGTCAATTTCCAGAGCGATTCTCTATCTATGACCAAAGCACAGGGATAATTATTTGATTATTTTAGTTTATATCTACCACAAGCAGTCTTTGCTGATGGTCAACTTTCTGTGGCGCTCGCGCGATGAAGTCATCCAGATAATCTTAAAGCATATATTCAGAACACAGGCTGTCATCGCAAACATTTTAAAGATAACTGTGCATTTTCAAAAAATGTTGAGATTAAAGGCCTCTTAAGTAATTAGTCAAATAACACTTTACATATTCCCATTTCTCAGTTTTCTAAATATGCTGCAAATGCTGAAATTTTATGATGTTGGCTTTCATTCTTCTCCCGCCATTGTTTGATGGGTTTATTTGCTCTTGTTGTTACTGTAGTGGTTTTTGATGGTATTGTATGGTTGTTATGTTACCTAGTGTAATGTATGAGGTCAGCTGTGAAGGCTCCTGAGATAAATGTAGATGTGAATTACAGAAGGCCCTTCTTGCTACCACTTACGACCTCAAACATATCTCTTTTACTATTATGAATGTAGCTACGTTAAAAAGTCTAGGGTACTGAAATGTAATGTGTTGTAGTAGAATATACAAACACACAAAGATAATTAATAAGTCTAATAATATTAATAAGACCTATAACACACTGAAATAACTCAGACTGTTTTAGTTTCAATATGAAAATTTTTTCTAAATTTATTTGTTCTGAACCAATGCTTTATTTTGGTCAGAACATATGAAATGTTATGGAGTTATAAATGGAATGCATAAATATGTGGCATAATAAAATGGAATTTGTGTACATAGGTATTTTATAAGACTGGTTAATATTAATTATATTTATAATGTCTCTGGGAGAACTATTACTGGATGTGCTGGTGGGGTGGTGCCATCACACCCACTCTGTGACTAGAACAAGCTTTGTCCATTGTCTTATAAACTGTAATAAATGTTATCTTTCCCAAAATTCAGTATATTGGTGATGGGGAAATATTTATAAATCTTTAGGAGTTATGGTGAATCCTCAGCAGGCCACTAATTCACTCATCTTGTCTGTGAAGATCTGATGCTGGATTCCGGTGGCCCACTCCTCTCGGTAGCTAGAATACAATGCTAGACTGCACCGACACAAATGTTAGGCGGCACACAGATCTGCTTGTGTAATCTTGATTACTTATGTGGCACTGCCTTAGTGCCACAACAGAAACTCACAATTCAGAATTCAGAATTGAGAACACAGTTAATTGCTAGCAAAACTCAGCTGAGCTGCTGGCTATATGATGGCGTCCCACTAAATGTATGTAATATCTTCTGGGAAAAACAGCACAGGCAATAACCGACTTTGTCCCTGGACAGAATTGTATCAAATGGCAAAAATGCGCGTCTCTGTCCCGCTAATATGATTACATTTGTCCAATCACAGACTTCCCCCCTAACTTTTTCAAATCTACAACCAAAAGTCAAATTTCAATCAGATCTCAGTCAAGTATGTATTATTGTCTGTTGGTCCGTCTGTCTCTACTTGGTTTTTCACAAAAACACACTTGGTTCTACATGCAATACCCTACACAAATCTGTCTCCTAAGTTATTTTTAGCCACAATTCTCCACCTTCCCCCTCTCGTTCATTACAGCTTGATTTTTGCATTTGCGTGTCTCAAGGACGAAATTTTGAAACTTTAGTGAAAGTATGAACAGTACAGTCGCTAGTCTGATATGAACAATACAGTCTTTTGTCAATATCTGCCTTGTTATCTATCCGTCTGTATAATTTAAAGTATATTATTTCTCTGCTTAAGATGGGCTATCAAACTAGCTAGGTTTTATATTCATAACTCTATTATTAAGAAAAAACATATTTTTTCTCAAGTTTAGTTTTTTTAAATTTGTTCGCGAACCTTCTCCACGGCGTTTGCCGCTGAATTCAAATAAAACGACCAAGTATCGTAAAACGTCCAAGAAATGACTGTTTCGAATAAGAGCTAAGGTCTTTTTTTACCCATTTCCTTACATTGTGTCAACTAGTGACGTGAATTTTTTTTTTCTTTTACTACAAATTGCGTCTTTTTGCCTTTCTAGATTCAAACACGTGTTCAGTCATATTTTTCCTTTTTTGATCTCCGTTTCCCTCCCGTCTACAAAGTGTAAACCGTTTCGTCTGCACGTCTAACTAGTTAGTTTAAATGGCGGTAGGAAATGCGGGCATGGGCGAGCATGTCTCCTAGTATCTTACGCATTATTTTTATCCCTACATTTTATCTTTATATTTGGAGATATTTTAACGTTGTATCACGGTAAATTCATCACAGTTACCATGTTAAGTTTTTAAATATTAATACGTACAATGTATAAATTGATACAGTATAATAAAAGATGCGAGCACATACTAGCAGAATGGAATTGGGGCTACGCTTGCAATTATTAAGGGGATGAGCTACAGCGCATTTTAAGTCAAATATGGACAAAAAATGAAAAATGTGATTAGTCTATTTTCGTGTAACTCATAGTCTCTTGAATTTAAATATGTCAAAGTCATTTGTCAGTGTGACGAAACAGGGCGACCTTCTATCGATCTTTGGTTCTCTACGGCAGTATCGGTACATTTGTGATACTGATCTTTATTAGGTGCTGTCAATTATCGCACTTTTCTTCCTTTCTTTCTTTCTTTATTTGTCTGCTAAGTAGGAGATATGGGATTTTATCAAATCACCCTCTAGGTGTTAACTATCACAGTTGTGACACTCCTTGCAAATATGTCACCGGTTTGTTACCTGGTCATCCCAGCCTACGAAGAGCTGAGATAAGATGGTCGCCGGCGCGTTTAGATTGAACCGCTGATAAGACGACATTACCGTCTGTGTGACACTGGTGTGGGCAGACAAATGTAATTGCTTCCGGTCCTTGGTTAAAATGTAATCACGGATTTATTACATTTTATACAATATGAGTCTACAAATATGTTTGTAAGAGTGTATACATAGCATCAGATGTCCATATATGGTAATACGTGACCTTTGCAGGCACGCATCTTATTTCACGTGTGACTATTTTGAAATATCACAGCCTATCCTGCATGATTTGAAATGATTGGATCTTTCTGATTAGATTCATAACATCACTGGAGAGAATATAGGCTGACACTTTCACAGTTTTATTTCTCTGTGATTTGCACGCTCGCCAAGACATCAGACCTTCGCCAGAGGGAGAACTAGATTCATAATTCCTAATTGTTATCCGGACCTTTTATTAAAGAACCGGATAAGACATATAAAGCACAGGAAATCTCTTTCAAATTTTAATAAGGAACAACCGGGACTAGGAAAATAAAGACACGCGGAGTTAGAAGTTGCAATCTATTGTAAAACTAAAAGAAATCTCAGACACGTGGAAGAGAAGATTAGTCTCTTTTATTCATCTGAGCGACAAGTCTGTAGCCAGGATTGGCTTGTTGGTGGTACCAGCAAAACGTACTATTTCTGAAACAAGACGGGATCAGTGGCCTTCGCTTTAAGACAAAGAACACTGTGTACATTTTCCTTGAAGTTTCTGGGGGACGAGCTACACACGACAACCTTGACCCCAGAGACAAGTGATCAGTGTGAAAAGACAGGATCGTCATTGGCAGCTAAGTTCAAATATATGCTTCTATCTGAACTTTCTTACTCTTTTTGTAATCTCCAAATACGAAGATGATAGCTTTTCTTTATCCATAACTATTCAAATTATTTTCAAACTGTTAAAACTAAAGTGATTATTAAATTTTGTTGTAATGTCACAAATTTAACTTCGATTTGATCATTTTAAAGTTACTGCATGTTTGTCTCAGTCAGTTACTACACACATTCTAAAGTACTTGAATTCAGGTGAAATTCACTGAGTAAACAGGGGTGGGGGGCAAAAAAGTGATAAATCCAAGTACTAAATTCTTCACAAAAGTCGGCAGGTTACGTGGAATTGCGATCTCGTGCTTAGCGACAGCCAGCATTGTTTTCACTTACCTGAATTTCGTGTGAAGACTCCCATGTGATAGAAGCATTACTACTCTTCTATCTACATTTCTGCCAAGAGTAATCTTGTGAACAAATAGACCACATTGAAGCCTATATTAGATACTCTTGAGTTTTGTCAGTGTTGGACCACTACTGAAAAGAAGGGGAGGCAATGCTGTCAGTCAGAATACATTCTTAAGAACTCTAAAGACGTATGGTTCAGGGTGAAAGGATCTCTCACAATACAAGGCAAAAAAGTGCCCATTGCACTCTCCAGCATGTCTTAATAGGTTATAAAAGGGATCACCTACCACGGTCACCCCACTCTCCTAACTCTTAGTATACGTGCTCAAAAACTGCGTTTTTACGAGCTGATTTCAGAGAGTACATTTTTAGACTTTACTGATTTTGCATTAAACGATTTATTTATAATGATAACATAAAGTGTTATATATCAAAATGTGGAGAAATGAAACATCTATGACATGCACTTAACTTAATTGTTAAGTGGTGTTAAACATGCATGCAACTTATGCAGTAATGAGTGCAAAAAACATTTGACATGGACACCGACCGGCCTATTATGTAGGCCAGCCGTAAAACGAAGATCGATCGTTGGCCTACCTAATTGGCCGGTTGGATATTAAGAGCTAAATAAAATAAACAAAAATTGAAACCGGAAAAATTAACACAAAATAATTTCTATAGCGAGGATTAACTCCTATACTCCCAATTTGTACTTTCTTTTTTGAGTAAGTTCAGAAGTGTGATTATTAACGCCATAAATATAACACAATCAACGTTATTTTATATTTAATTCCAACATACTAAAGCAAAATACAAAAAAATGCTTCATTTATGGGACACACTGGGTGTGAGTAGCTACAGATTTTTTTTTTTTTTTTTTAAACCAGCGGCACCTGGGCTTTCAGCCCTTCGGCCCAAAGACATGTCATTGCGAGGCTGGAGAACATGTGCACTTTCCTTCCAACCCGGTCAGGAGTGTGACCGCTTGGCATACACTACAATTAATACGTGTTAAAAACCACATAAAATGAGAAATAACAACGTTAAAAGCAGTTAAGACATTTGTGCACAAAATACAGTATCATGAAAAGTTCACGGCTTCGAGAGAAGCTGTCACAGAAGAACAAAATAGTAAGTGCATGTTTATTTAATGGAAAGTTTTGGGAGAAGTTGCTTATCTGGGTTTTTTCCGTTGCTAGAGTGAGAGTCGTGTGCAAAAAGTCGAAAAGCTGTGAAAAGCGTGTGCAAATGTAGATGTTTGGTATCGTGTGAAAAATAAAGCATGGTGTGAAAATTGGCGGGAAAAAAGAATGGGCTGTATATAAAGAAGAGACGTGGGCGATTGACGGGGCTTGTACAGATTTTAGGATTCGTTAGGCGAGAGGATTTTTACAGAACTTTGTCTTTGAGATTATCAAGACAAGTTGTTTTTAACTTGACAAGTTTTTCAAGTTAGATAAGTATTTTTAAGTAGACAAGTTTGTATTTTACTCTATTAGATATATTATTCCTGTGGATTTACATTTTCATTTTTGGATACTCACTACTTTGTGTAAGAAAGACATAAGTATTTCACTATTGTGCCAATGACATTGCTGTTCCAAATCACGTTAATAAACTATATTTTATTTTTCTACATTGCTGAGTTTTCGTTGGAATATTACAGTTGGATACTTTGACAAAACCATCATACGAGATTGCTTTTCACTAAACATAAAAAGGGGACGAACGAACTCTGGGAAGAAAGAATAAAATAAGGTCAAGAATTTCCATCTCATGCGGACAGGCCTTTAACGACTTGAACCAAGAAACGTACAAGAGTTAGCGCACTTCAAAATATTTACCTGCGCTTAACCATTAACTGAACTTACCCGACCAGCTGACAGACACACACACATTCTTTCATTGACCAACACATGTTTGCCATCAATGACATGGAACTAGAGCGCACATCTACAGTCCAAATGGATATAAACACCACAACTGATGTTCCAGTACACCTCAAACCTTATATGTGTTGACTTTAAACAAATAAAAAAGTTCAATAAGTTTAACATTAAGTATGTATATTTCATATCATAACTCCATGTTTTTATGTATTATTACTAGCATGTTAAGTAAAGATTACATAAGTATTGTATTAATACATGAACAATTTACATTGCGTATTGCACATTGCTATCCATATCCCATACTATTTAATGACATAGTGTATAAACAACTTGTATGTCTCCCCCGTTTTACGCAATATGAATCTACTAGATCCCTCGTTTTACGAAATAATAAAAAAAATTTCCTATTTTTCGGCTCACATGTATACTGAGATCTTGTAATACATTTTTATATTAGCTTACAGGTATACTGAGATCTTGAAAAAAAATTTTTTTGGCTCACATGTATACTAACATCTAGAGAATATTTTTATTTTTTTAAATTTTTTTTTTTTTTTGGCTCACATATATACTGAGATTTTGTAATTTTTTTTTCTCATTTTGGCTCATAAATATATGCCCCCAGTCTATGACTTATATTAATAACATAAATTTTTCTCAACCATTGTCTATTGCCAATTGACTCATAAATATAAGTCCCCATTTCATATCTTGCCCCAGTATGTATTTTAATGACTTGATTTTTTAGTTGATAGGACGAAAATGTCTCCACATGGGATACATTTTTGTGGCCCCGTGACTTGTGTGACCGCTTGGCATACACTACAATTAATACGTGTTAAAAAACCACATAAAATGAGAAATAACAACGTTAAAAGCAGTTAAGACATTTGTGCACAAAATACAGTATCATGAAAAGTTCACGGCTTTGAGAAAAGCTGTCCCAGATTGTCGTAAATTTATTTTGAGAGAAAAGAGTCTTAGAAATAGTGGTCCGGTTTAGAGTGAAATGATGTTGGAAAACTCAGTGATAGAAAATGTAGAGATTAAATAGTTGCTTCACAGCGTGCTGGAGGAGACTAAAGACAGACTTATTTACGACAAATCGTTTCTCTCAATCTTCTCTTCCGCTCTCCTGGTCAAACAATTATTAGCCAGTTTTCCAGACACACCTCTGCGCGCACACCGATTTGGTGTTTTCAAACACACAGACGACGTAGATACAAACTATATTAAACGAATAGGGGAAAAGTTGGGCTTTGGGTATCTCCAACACAGTACTCAATGAGTTTATGTGATTTTATTCACCTTAAACATCAATCACTAACAAATATCAGGTATTACATAAATTATCATAAGTACACAAATGCAAATAACAAGTTTGGGAGGGGTGAAGAAGATTGGTATCGACTAAGCCCTTCCCGCTTATTAGACAAAGATAAACCCAGTCCAGAGATAGATAATATCAGGAACACGGGTACGTTCACCTAACAGTGAAGTTAATTGCTCTGAAAGAGGTGTTACAAAGTTAGGTATAGGTGATAGAAAAAACATGTTCTTCCCAGCTGTTCTTCCTTTTACTAAGCAAATGGAAAGGAGGGGGGTTTAAAAGAGAGTTAACCAATTATCACCTCCCCCTTAAAGGAACAGTGCAGGGAGTACAGAAAAATTATATTACCAGGCACGAAAGTTAACAGAAGGGTTACAAGAGAAAAAAGATTAAATTTCCTGTCATTCATGCACACGCGTGAGGATCCACACTCATATACTCACACACTTACCGAATGCAGCCTCAGACGATCCATAAAAGTATATAAAACAGCAAGTATTCTCTTGACATGTGAACTGTCTAGTCCTTCGATGTCCCGCCCCAGATGTTTGCGAGATTTTGCTGGTAACAAATATTCTCACTTATCGCAAGACTTGAAGACTAAGAGTTCTTGTGTTTTTTTATTATATAAAAAAAGGAGTCTATGGGATGGCACTGACACAGTTCGGCACAGGGGTGAAAATGAAGTGGTCTCTTTTAATCTTCCGCTATGGTAAAATTCCTTCAATGCGTGATGATAGTAACTGACCGGAAAGTTTTATTAAATCCAATTGAGGAAAAACTAGGCTCAGTCACAGTCAGGAAAATATGTACTCTCTCACAGTAAACAGTAAATATAATATCGCTACTGGCGATGATTACCTTCCAGTTTTTCTTACAGGTTTGTAATGGTAATTTGATGATTGTTCTTTACAATGTTCTTGTGTGGGCTTTATTTCATTTAATTCTGACAGCTAGGTCGCAAAGGACCGCCAAAAGATTATATTTAAAAGAAATGTTTCTTCAATATGACTGGAAATTTATAGGATGATTTTTTTATTTCTTTCTTTATTTAGCTGGGACCGCAGGTTACGATCACTCTGTGTGAAAGAAAAAAGACATGTAACATACCAAAAAATCAAGCGCGATAAATTTCCCGTTAAGCCTATAATACACTCGAGTATTTAATTATGTATTTAATAAACACTGCTCGAATTCTAGTGGTTAAAAACACACATCTATAAAACTAGGACTTAACTGAATTTATTAATTATAAATTCCTTCGCGACTTTAAAAGTTAATTTAAGCATCTATTATCTTTTGAAATAATATAATAGATAGATCATTATATTTACAACTGGAACTATTGAGATGGTTTAATTTAATAGATTTAAATTAACACAAAATCCATTGAAATAGAATGACTGAACTAGACCAATGATCACTTTACACAATATATTACAGCTTTGCACAGAATAGAAATCACTGCAAATATATATATAAAATCCAGGGGAAAATCTATAACCAGATTTCAATAAAGCTAGTGCTTCTGTAAAGGTCTGGCCAGCGAGTGATAAAGTGTCTATTCTTCATGGTCTATTTATCTAAAATGGAATGTAAGTTGAGTGGGACATGAAAAACTTGACAGCTTATTTCATCCCAGGAACTTTTGGGGATCTGACCGCCAAATCAAGGGGAGAAGCCGCCCCCTGGTCTTCGTATCTCCGCTCGCTGCTGCCCGTTTCGGCTTTCCCTGTTCGCTCGGTTCTGCGGTTGACACCGAGACGCGAAAATAGCGGCAAGAAACTGCGTCTCGTATCAGGGACCACTACTGTCTTTAATAGCGCCGATAGTCTCCCCTGAAATCCCCCAGTCTGTCTCTTTGATCGTGGTCGCATTATCTGTTTGATTCTGGCAACGCCCCCCACTGGCCAAGTTAATGAAAATAACTGCCTATGATTGTTCAAGAGATGTTAGTGGGCGTGATTTAATCTCTCCTTAAATCAATGCGATGACCAGAATAAACGATAGGTAAACTCTCCGCATATCAATCAGCAAACGTGTTTGCCCTCTGTGTGGAACAGTTGCATAGCTAATGAATCCACGTGAAAGAAGTCCCGTTTTTACAAGAAGTTACAACAAAGTTCAGGGTCAGCCGAGTTCGTCCATCACACAGATCAACAAAATAGTAAGTGCATGTTTATTTAATGGAAAGTTTTGGGAGAAGTTGCTTATCTGGGTTTTTTCCTTTGCTAGAGTGAGAGTCGTGTGCAAAAAGTCGAAAAGCTGAGAAAAGCGTGTGCAAATGTAGATGTTTGGTATCGTTTGAAAAATAAAGCATGGTGTGAAAATTGGCGGGAAAAAAGAGTGGGCTGTATATAAAGAAGAGACGTGGGCGATTCACAGGGCTTGTACAGATTTTAGGATTCGTTAGGCGAGAGGATTTTTACAGAACTTTGTCTTTGAGATTATCAAGACAAGTTGTTTTTAACTTGACAAGTTTTTCAAGTTAGATAAGTATTTTTAAGTAGACAAGTTTGTATTTTACTCTATTAGATATATTATTCCTGTGGATTTACATTTTCATTTTTGGATACTCACTACTTTGTGTAAGAAAGACATAAGTATTTCACTATTGTGCCAATGACATTGCTGTTCCAAATCACGTTAATAAACTATATTTTATTTTTCTACATTGCTGAGTTTTCGTTGGAATATTACAGTTGGATACTTTGACAAAACCATCATACGAGATTGCTTTTCACTAAACATAAAAAGGGTACGAACGAACTCTGGGAAGGAAGAATAAAATAAGGTCAAGAATTTCCATCTCAGGCGGACAGGCCTGTAACGACCTGAACCAAGAAACGTACAAGAGTTAGCGCACTTCAAATATTTACCTGCGCTCAACCATTAACTGAACTGACCCGACCAGCTGACGGACACACACACATTCTTTCATTGATGTTGTGACCAGCCCGGTCACACGATACTAATTGATGCCGTGACATACGCACAAATAACTGCACTGCCACAGGAGCTTCGCTCCTTCACATCCACAGAGGGTTTATCTCAGGAGCCGTTCAGGTTATTCAGTCAAAATTCCGGTCGATGAAACTCCTTCAAATGCGCAATCCCGGGCTTGAACCTTGAACACCTGATCGCCAGCGCAATGTGGTAATCATTACCTCAGCGCGGCTCCCGTAGCTACCGTTTAAATTTATGTTTGAAACTAGGAATAATATACTTCGTTCCGATTGTTTGGACTCACAAGTGACTTCAGTTGTGGTCGGTTTCCATATACATACCATTTGCATTCTGTAAGTGCTTTTAAGAATGAGTCATATGATCCCTCGAATGTTCGACCGGTAATAGTTTTTTTTAATTTAATTATTCATTATTCATCTAATCTCAAAGTAGCATACGTCTTCAACAAATCCATACTATGCGATCTTGTCTAGTGTCATCTGCTCATAATTTCTCTTATTTGCTTTCTTTATCATTGTATTTCTGTCTCTCGTTCCCTTCTCCGTGTTTTTTCTGTCTCTCTAAACATCTTTTACCATCCAATTTCTAAAACAAGGACTGCCTTGTAATGTTATTATACGATGTGCTCAATGTGTGTTCTTTCCGACACCAGTCTTCTTCTCGCCTAGTGTTATACTATCACTTGTGTGGTTCTTGTCATCAGTTCCTTATTGGTGATCTTGTCATCAGTTCCTTATTGGTGATCTTGTCATCAGTTCCTTATTGGTGGTATTGGCATCAGTTCCTTATTGGTGACTTTGTCATCAGTTCCATTTTGGTGATCTTGTCATCAGTTCCTTATTGATGATCCTGTCATCAGTTCCTTATTGGTGATCTTGTCATCAGTTCCTTATTGGTGATCCTGTCATCAATTCCTTTTTGTTGATCTTGTCATCAGTTCCTTATTGGTGATCTTGTCATCAGTTCCTTATTGGTGATCTTGTCATCAGTTCCTTATTGTTGATCTTGTCATCAGTTCCTTATTGTTGATCTTGTCATCAGTTCCTTATTGTTGATCTTGTCATCAGTTCCTTATTGGTGATCTTGTCATCACTTCCTTATTGTTATCTTGTGATCAAGTCCTTATTGTTGATCTTGTCATCTATTCCTTATTGGTGATCTTGTCATCAGTTCCTTATTGTTGATCTTGTCATCAATTCCTTATTGTTGATCTTGTCATCTATTCCTTATTGGTGATCTTGTCATCAGTTCCTTATTGGTGATCCTGTCATCACTTCCTTATTGTTGATCATTTCATCAGTTCCTTATTGGTGATCTTGTCATCAGTTCCTTATTGTTGATCTTGTCATCAGTTCCTTATTGTTGATCTTGTCATCAGTTCCTTATTGTTGATCTTGTCATCAGTTCCTTATTGTAATATCTTTGATCAAGTCCTAAACTTGTTGATCTTGTAGTGTCTATTCCTTATGGTGAAATCTTGTCATCAGTTCCTTATTGGTGTTTTGTGCATCAGTTCCTTATTGTTGACTTGTCATCAGTTTTTATTGTTTACTTGTCATCTATTCCTGGAAACTGTTGCAATCTTACATATAATTCCTTCTTTGGTGATTTTATTGCATCAGTTCCTTATTGTGTGATCTTGTCATCATTTCTTATTGGTGATCTTGTCATTTACAGTTCCTTATTTATGGTGATCCTGTATCATATTATCTTTTTGTTGTTGATCATGTCATCAGTTCCTTATGGTGATCTTGTACATCATTCACTTATTGGTGATCTTGTCATCATTTCCTTATTGTTGACAATGTCATCATTCTTATTGTTGATCTTGTCATCAGTTTTTATTGGCGTGAATCTCTGTCATGCCAATGAATCCTTATTGGTGATCTTGTCATCAGTTCCTTATTGGTGATCTTCTCATCAGTTCCTTATTGGTGATCTTGTCATCAGTTCCTTATTGTTGATCTTGTCATCAATTCCTTATTGTTGATCTTGTCATCAATTCCTTATTGTTGATCTTGTCATCAATTCCTTATTGTTGATCTTGTCATCAATTCCTTATTGGTGATCTTGTCATCAGTTCCTTATTGGTGATCTTGTCATCAGTTCCTTATTGGTGATCTTGTCATCAGTTCCTTATTGTTGATCTTGTCATCAATTCCTTATTGTTGATCTTGTCCTCAATTCCTTATTGTTGATCTTGTCATCAATTCCTTATTGTTGATCTTGTCATCAATTCCTTATTGGTGATCTTGTCATCAGTTCCTTTTTGTTGATCTTGTCATACTATTTCAACCCTTCCATTCAACACAAACACCCATTTACGACAGTCTGTATTTTCTTGATTGTGGCATTAGTAGTTCTCCATGTTTCACAGCTATACAATAAGATTACCTTGATACGTGCGTTAAAGATTCATATTCTTGAATTATAACACAGCTTGTATCTTTGTTATTTCTTGTAAAAAGTCATTATTGAATACTTTAACGACAACAAAATGGGATTTTGGCAAACGTTATTACTTAGTTCATGGGTTAAAAATTGAGCCCAATAAAACTGAAACACACGTAAGCATTCTATAGATTGCTAACCTTAGTCATGAAAGCCAGGTCAACGTGAACCGTTACGTCACACGTGTAGGAGACAACGTTTGTTTTCCTGTCGCAAAAAAGCGCACCTTTGGCCTAGAGTTAAGGTGATAGTTCCCACCGTCAGGTCTTGTTTTCTAACGCTCTTGTCAAGATCTTTCAGGGACCTGCGAACTTGTCAGGTCTTGTTTTGACGCTTGAGGTTAACGTGAGCAAATGGTATTTTATTTTATTTTATTTATTTATTTATTTTTTTAGAGCAAGTTGAAAAGCATTGCTGTTCCCACAGGCATGCCGTAAAAACCGACTGATATAAGATTTTGTGTGGGATGCAATCTTTTCTATAACTCGATTTTCTAGAGATACACTGCTGCAAGATCACATGTTTAGGCCTTATCAAGAGATCCTAATGCGGTGGTGGATTTATGCTTCATAAACAGCGAAAACGGAGATGATGATTTTATATTTCTTGTTCATTTCCTTTCTTTTCTGCAGGTATTTTGGGCTGCGGCAGTAATTTTCAAATAATCAAGACGTGGCCACAACTACTCACTTTTTATCTGAAGTGATTATGATCATTATCTTGATCTGTTTTACCTAATGACTTTTAGTACTGTATCAAGGGATGAAACTGACTATCACATCTAAGTCATTTTTCGTATCTGCAGAAGAGGTTTTCAGAAGATCTATCCAATTCTAGCTGCATAGAATAGAAGGAACACTATTGACTTTCCATTCAACAATACCGTATATTTCTGTGTCATGTCCATATTCATAGGCCTTTAGCCTATTTTAAAATACGTTGATATTTCAATCCTGAGCATGTAAAAACCATCCTAACTATCTACATTTAAAATAAACATTTTTATGATGATCTAAACTGTTAACTGTAAGATATGGTACTGGATGATAGATTAAACTATATTATGTCGATTTATGACATCACGTCAAATTTAGCCAAAAGTGGAGATAGAATAAATCAAAACTACGGTGTTTATTAAGGTTCAGAATAATAGGACACGGAGGCCCGTCCTTTTGTCTTTCATGCTGTATCCTTATACTCACTCACACGGTCACAGAGGAAGACCGACACACATATTAAGAAGTTACTTTGACATTATACCTGATAAAGAAGGTTTGGTGTGTATTTGTTGAAGAGCTGTGCTCCACTGTGGGGGGAGGCGGCTCACAGGTAATACATGAATGAGTGTTAAATAATCTATTTAAATATCTTGTTTGCTTACTGGCCATAGTATTTCCTATTGGTTTATTTTTATTAATGGTATACTGGGTACCTGAACCTTTCTAACTATATGTGCGTGTGTGTGTGTGTGTTTGGTTTTTTTTCTCTTTATTTCTTCCTCAAATAATATACATCACATACTTTTCGCATCTTCTTCTTCTGATAGTTGTTTTATCTGTCTGGTGGTTAGTGTGTTAGTGTTAGCATTTGTTGAGTGTTCGTTCTAGTCTTTCTGCTGGCGACGTAGCTTCTCTTCAGTGGAAGAGTTTGTTCATAGGTGTTTAGGTTTCTATAGAACCAAATGGATAAACCTCAAGTGTGGAACTTTCCTGTATCGGTGAGTCTCAAGATGTGTCAATGTTGTATTATATTGGCGTGATCGTATAGGTTTTGTGGCAGAAATATGTGGCTATGTGCAGCCTCCTGGCCCAGGTTCTTCCGAGTAACCGCATGATGACAGATAGATGCAATATGATTATGAAGAATCTCCACAGAACAGACAAAATTATTCCATTGACACAGTCTCCACAACAAGTTTACCAACTGGCGATGACGATGAAAACTGTACGACATGCATTTCCTCGGCACCACCACAGAAATACATGTAGAAGCTACACAAACTCCAAGAAAAGTTATATATATATTCGCAGATAATTCTCTTTACATCGTTTTTTTTTCAGTTTTCTATCTCAAATGATATACAGGATTCAGAACAGTGAAATACTTGGTTGGTTATTTATTATTATAAAGACTTTTGGTATTACGAAGGTAAAAGTTTCTCTATACTTTTAAATATATTTCAGCGTTCTGGTTGAGCAGGTATAAATTTACAAGATGCATAATTTTGTTACTTCTCCTGATCTAGAAAACTGTAGTTTTTATGTTATTATTGTTTTTTCCTCCAAGTCAGGGATTTACTGACTTGAGTCCGCCAGAGGTGTTATCTTCTTGGTAGACTGTATTTTTGTTTTCTCAGGTTCGTTCGTATCCTCTTTATGTGTTAAGGTGAGTGTGAGTTAGTGGCATGTATAAATTCAATCAGCAGATCAACAACAGTTAAAATATCCAACGGAGATTGAGTGTATAGACAGCGTTATCAATTCATTAGAAGTTCATTTAACAACTTGAAAAACAACATGTAGAATTTTCCAACAACGGGCATATATTACAATGGTTCCATGTTCATAGAAATCGTATGGATGAATAACCTTCCATTCTTAATTTCAAACCATTGAGGTACATAAACTTGTTCATTCGTACAGATTTTCTTTAGCTTCTTATCTATGTCTTTGGTTGGCGCTATTTTAGGAGGAGCCTCTACTTCACGTTTCTCTACTTCTAATTTCATTTGTGTGACCAACTAGACACTATTCTATTCCTGAAAACGAAAATGTCATTCGAGAAGTACTTACGTTATTCACAATACTTCTTAATCTGTATTCCACATATTTTATCATATAAAGGAAGTTTTGAAGTATATTCTGCTAAACTGCTGTCTCTTGAATTCCTCAAGAATACACAAACGTTACTGCATCTGAGATAGTATCTTGAACGTGGGGGCCGGACTTGTGTGTAATATATTTAGGAGAGCGCCATGTTGCTCTTCCACATTATATAAGACACGTCCGTGTGCTAGGGTACTTTAGATACAACTGACTTCTAGGTTGTAGGATTTTGCTAACCCAAAGTGGTGCGGGATACGTGCCACCTTTTAATTGGTTATCTGAATCTTTCCATAGCTTCGCTGTTCCATAGACAATCTTGGCTATTCCCATTTACGTCACT
Organism: Oreohelix idahoensis; assembly: GCA_024509875.1. Lineage (NCBI taxonomy): Eukaryota > Metazoa > Mollusca > Gastropoda > Stylommatophora > Oreohelicidae > Oreohelix > Oreohelix idahoensis. Next base: position 197,227 of record JAMPIV010004764.1, read on the forward strand.
ATATCGCTATTTTTGAAGCGTTGGGCTGTCCACTTGAACTAGTTTCAGTTTTGCTTATTTTATAATAGGCGTAACTTACATTTTTATTTGATGAAATGTCCTAACTGCTTTTCCTATTCTAAGTCATAATAATAGCACAGATAATGCTAGCGTAGGCCATCCGGTTACAAAACGTGAGCCGAAAAACGTAGTGCTGGTTTGTTGGAAACATGCAGTCTGTTGAAGAGATCTTTTACTCATTTCTGTTTCTATATACGAATTTTGAAGTTCTTCTGGCCGAAAGGTGTCCTACTTGCCACTCGCACTACGGCCTCTAAATCTCTGTCTCTGCCTTGCTGTCTGCTCCGCCTGTCCCTTTTATCCCTCCAGATGTTTAGCAATCGTTCTCCCGCAGTCTCCACCGGCCGACAGACGTTCCCTCGTGTCAGTCCGTTCTGACAATTTTATGTTATTCGTTAAAATTTTGAGTGCGGGGAACGTTTCCAAACCTGTGGTAGTTACTAGCATCTAACTTAGTGAAGAACTTTTTCTATATAATTTTAGAACCGCTGCTGATGCAATCTTTCGGTCACATATTAGTCTGTCCACTTCTTGTGATCTGTTTTTTTCGTGCAGTCATCTCGCCTCCTAGTTTTAATCAAACTTAATATCTAATTGACATTGCTACTTGTCGTTTAATACAGGTTAGTCACGTATTACGAACTAACTTATTTATCACTTTTTGACAACTGTCTGGTAATTGTGATCTATTCTGAATTTCAGTTACTTCCCTAACACGTTTATTTAACATAACCTAGATGCTGCTACTGATTTTTCGTGTTATGTTATCTTAGTAAAGTATTCTTTTATCATATTCGTCATCAACTAAATCGCCGGTGCTTCGCACGCGGCTACACTTCTTTAACCTTTCAACTCCTCAACGAGCATAGGCCTTCATCAAATTTATGCCAAGTCTTTCTGTCACGTGTCATCAGTTCAAGGTCATTCTACGTTTTCTTCTCCCCTTCATGTGTGTCTTCAGTTCTCTTGTCTATATGTTCTTTGGTCTTCCTCTGCAGAACAGGGATTGTCCTATAATGCTATCAACAGGTTTCCTTAATGTGTCCTATCCTTTTCCAGCGTTTTCTCATTTATTGTTCCACTCTGGTGCTTGTCTAGTTCTTGCCATTACTTCCCCATTTTTGATCTTGTCAACGCATTAAAATCCGTCTGTTCTATGCAAGCACCCATTTAAGAAAGTCTGTAGCTTTTTTCATAATGAGCCATATAATAGGACTAACGTGGCATTTAAACTGAAAATAAATTGTCATTTTTGCGTTGGACTTGATTTCTTGTGATCTCCATTTATTTTCCGATGCAATAAACACTCCTCTAACATTTTATAATCTTGTTTTGATATCATTGTTTGTCCCTCTAACTGTAAGGTATAAGTATGTTTCTACATCTTGAAGTGGTGTTTCTTCCAGTTCAATCTTGTTATCGGTTCCTGCATTTATTCTCATTTTTATTTATTGTATCATCCAATGGGACCCAAGACGCATCAAAAGTGAGGAATGCAGTAAGTGACCTAACAGCTTGCTGCCTGCGTCAGGGTCAGCGAACCAGAGCTGACCAAGACCCTACTCCACCTCCACGTGGTTGTCATGGAAACAGGCTGCATCACTGCAGTCTGGCTGAGGAGTAGGGATCGAAGAGAGAAGGCAAACCCGGTCTAAAAAATGGCCGTGCGGAAGTCAGATGTGTCGGCCGAAAGGCACAAATACCGCAGCTCCGCTGTAAACGGACACAACATAACCAACGTCCTTTTCAGGACGAACGAGGAAGAAGAAGAAAAAGTATCAGCCTTTAGCTCCCAAAGAAGCACTGCCCGTCACCAAACACATGTCAAGTCTTCATGTCACGTGCCATCAGCTCAAGGTCTTTCCATGTTTTCCTCATCATTTTCACTTCTGCATCTAGCTCTCTTCTCCACGTGTTTTTGGTCTACTGTCGCGAGAGGGTTGAGATGTTATTAAAATATAAGATATCCTGGACAAAAAGTTGTATCAGGTGATTCCAGGATAGGGCCAGATAAGAGTCTGGTCTTATAAGTAATACCCCCTGCTCTGAAAAGAGTAAGGGTGTATGGATATCAAAGGTAGGGTCAAGCTGTATAAGTTTCCAGGTATGATGTTATTGTATTATCCTGGATCCCTATGGGCTCCCTCTCAAGATCCTCCCTTGATTATTGTATTATTATTATTATTGTTGACTCTGCTAGGGGATATTAACAAAATTATTTCCAACAAGAACATAAACTCAACTTTAATAAGTAAGTAAGTCTGTTGGTAAATATTTACAATTTATTTAGCCTATACCGTTTCTCTTTTCTGTCTGGAAAGTTTGAAATGAAATCAAAGTTATTTACAACAATAAATCAATAATTATTGAAAATAATTAACAGTATCAAAAGTCATTCAATTGTTGAAGGTTATCAACTGGATTAATTATCTCCTTTTAAAGAACATTGATATGATACTAATGAGTTTTGTTACTATTTCTTGACTGTGAAGCTAGTAATGGGTAAATTTATGTCCACACTTTTCATCATTCACTGTATGTTTATTTGCATCTTGTCTTTTAGTGTAGTGGTATAATCTGGATACGCTGATCAGTGGCATTGTTTTGCCACTTATCTTGTGTTTAGAGATCTGTCACTCTCCTGCCATGGACGAACACGTATTTTGAATTTCTCCAGGCGGTGGAAGCTGGGTATCTGGTCCTGTTAACCACAAGGGCACTTGCACCACGGAGTCCAGCAGAGGTGGATGACTCTATAAAGTTTTTGTTTTGTAGTTGTCAGGATAGAACCCTCAGGCACACACAGACGAGCTGTCAATGGCAAACTTGATCTGCTCCCAGGTACAACTGGCAAAGGCAGTCTTCATTTACAAGTTACCGCTTCTTTTTGCTCGCTGTGTTTTTCAAATCTTATGGCCCCAATTTAACATTACGTTAAATGGGCAAACGTTAGAAGAAGTTAACACCTTTAAATATCTCGGGTCCACTATATGTAGTGATGGAAGATCAATTAAAGAAATCAAGACAAGACTTGTGATGGCCTCAGCTGCCATGACAAGGTTGAATGTGATCTGGAAAAGTAACATCAGTTTTCCTGTGAAGATCAAATTATACAAATCACTTGTATTATCTATTCTCTTGTATGGGTGTGAGGGCTGGACACTCACTGCAGATACGGAGCGAAGGATTCAGGCTTTCAAGCATAAATGTTATAGAAGAATTTTGCGCATTTGCTATAAAGAGCACAAAACAAATGTGTATGTTAGAGAGAAGATAAACACCTATGCAGGCCACCAAGAACCACTTTTGTCGAATGAAACCGAAAAAGGGCATGTAACTCGTCATGACTCTTTCTCTCAGGGAACAGTCGAAGGTAATCGGAGAAGAGGAAGGCAGAGAAAATCCTGGGCTGATAACATCAAAGAATGGGCAGGACACGGTTTTTCCACACTTGTACGCATTGCTGAGGATAGAAAGCAGTAGAGGACCCTGTCTGCTGATGCTTCCACCATGGCACCCCTACGACCCATGACGGGTTACGGGCTGAGATGATGATGGCCCCAATTTAGCAAGGGCAAGGTCTATTTATACTAGCACATCCGGCGTCTCGGAAAGCAGGGGGCTAACGGGTTATTGCGAATCCCAAAAAGAGGCATATTTTGTCTCTCTTTTCAATTATGAAAAACTAGTTTCCCTCCTTATCTTTCTTATTCATCTAAGGCTTAAATTATACCCTGAATTAATCTTTATCTTCCTAGCTAAATATCTTTTAGTCTCCTAAATGCATTTTAGTGTATGCATATTTTAAATACCTAAATTAGGGACTAACCCGATGTGTCGAAGTCTTTCCACTCAATATTTATCTCTTAATAAACTACTTTTCGTGGAAGTCTTTACACCTACCTCTAAAGTAACATTCCTGTTGTTAAATTAGAGACCTCTTCCAGGTGGTACTTCTTTATTACTTATGTAATTAAATGGCATCCTTCACTCGGTTAATATAATAAGAGAAGGAAGAACGTTGGGCCTAAATAATGTGCAAGAGCTAAGAGGAGTGGCGTCACAACGAACAACCTGGAGAGCACTGGTTTCTGCCTTATGCGCCGTGTTTGGCGCTTAAAGAATTTATTATTATTATTATTATTCACTCGGTTGCACAGATTGAGACTCCATGTTAAGCATAGTACGTTTCAGTAAACACACGAATAAGGAAGCGTTTCCATTGGCTAGTGTATCATACAGTTCCCACAACGTATGGCGCGCGGTTTTCGTCAGAGTTACTCGGGATTATACAGAAGCTGTGTTGTGAAGCAGACTAACTCACGACATCTACCTCTGCCTCTCTTTCTCTGTGGATTCCAGAACAAGGACTGCCTTGTAATGCTATCAACAGGTTTCCTCAATGTGTGTCCCATCCATCGCCAGCGTCTTTTTCTCATTTGTTCCACTGACATTTGTCTGGTTCTAGTCATCAGTTCCATATTAGTGATATTGTTACACCATTTCAACTCTTCTACGCAAGCACTCGTTTATGAAAATCTGTAGCTTTTTGGTTGTTGATTTTGTTGTTCTCCATGTCTCAGAGCCATACAATAGGATTGATTTGACATTTGAGTTGAAGAATATATTATGTACTAGATAATTAAACATTTTTTATTCTGAGTGCGTTTTTCCCTTCCTCAAATAATAAACATCTCATAATGTTTTCATCATTTATTACTTTTCTGTTGTTTAAAAAATGGAAACGGCGAGAGTATAGGCGTGCAGATTTCTAATTTTTAATTGTTCATTCATAACTGGTCAGTCATGTCTTCACCGTTCAATTCCTTTAGGAGCGCATAGTTTCAACAAATACACAACAAACCTGTTTTTCCTGTGCTTATCTTTCACGGTCTTTTCGTGTATTTCTCCTCGTTCGTCTATGTCTACTTTCGGTCACAATTGATAAAGATGAGTGTAAGTGTAGTCCAACAGCACATGCTCCCATAGAATAGTAAAGTGTAGAGATTTCACCATACCATGTGCACCTTTATGAGGTGGGCCACCCACTTCCTCGCTGCCTTTAACTTCCATAACTTAAAAAGCAGAGGAAGGTACCTAATTACGGCTGGGTATATTGAAGCCTGAAGACACCGTTTTTCGAATCAAGTACCTTTGCCGCGAGAGACCATCGGTTCAGCCAATCGGACACTGTCATAGGTGATGCTGAAAAAAATAAATACTTATTTAAACTACACAGAAAGCTTGTTCAGATTGTGAGCAAATAGCACACTAGCTTTTCTTTGAAATTATCACGAAATATTTTCGTTCCTTGTGTCTGGTCTTCACTCCTCTCTTGCATTATTGCTCTACCTTTCATTTTGCGTGCTAATTCTTCAGTATTCTTTGTTTTCGTTTTCATCACTCAAGGTTTTTTTATCACATCTTGTCACACCCCTCATCCACCCCTCTGTCTTGGTTATTTTCTCCCTTGTTATCGGTGTCACGTAGGTCTTTATGTCATTAAATTACCTACATCTTCTTCCTATTCTCTCACCCTAATCCTTTCATTTATATTCTTTCCATACTTGTTTTTCCTGTATTTTTTGCATCACTCGGTTGCGAAAAATATTTTCTTCAGTATTTTTAAACTTTACCTGTTTCTTTCTCAAAACTGAGAATCGCGCTAGGACGATATTACGTAGATGTCAGGGCTGCAGGGCGTCAGAAGGCGTGATAAGTCGGTTCGCTGAACATAGGACGTAGACAATCGTCTACATTCTCACCGAGCGCGCGAGCTTCTTCTCGGCATAAGTCCCGGTGAGGTGTGATACTTTACATCTGCACCGGTCAGTATTCAGACATTTGTCTGAAAAATCCCAAACTGACACGGCGCTCACTGTGGGCCATGGTCAGATGTAGTGTGAAAACTGCCCTGCATTGGAGACAGGTTGTCTGAGATTTCGCAACTGACACGCAGAAAGTGGCAGTTTACGACAGCCTCTTCTAGTTACGTAGTTGTTATGAGAAAGGGGAGATTATTTCGTTTTTGCGAAATAAACGTTCATCTCTTTGTCTGGGTTTTCATATATGCTAGAATGAGCTAGATTTCATTATCACTCAGTAACTTCGCAGTCAAGACTAGAACAAGCCTCGTTCGATTTCTAAAAATCTCTGTTAAAAGAGATGGCCTTTAGTTTGATCGAAGTGGTTTAGTTCTTAGGAATTCTGTGTTTGAGGTATCATATATTATTATCTAGTATATCTAGTATTTTGTGAAGTGTTTAAAAGTGCTAAATCGCTATTTATTTCTCTAGGTAGATCTAGTGCAGAGCGAATAATTTATAAGTCTGTATAAATTTCTAGTGACGTGTCTCAGTGGAAAGCAGGATAAATTATATTTCCAGCTTAAATTCAGTCGGCTATTACTAAATTTAATTTAACTGCTAAATAATCAGACGAGAACATAATTTTCAAACTAACTTATAACTGCTAGACTAGATGTCTCATGAGTCGTGACGAGAATATATTTATATATATATCTCTAATTCATGATGATTAATTTATGACTATAACTTATTTCACGGGAGGTGTTAAATGATAAGTTAAGGTTTACGCCGCAGTTAAAATATAAGTATACCCTTAAACATAGGATGTATAAATATTTCATATATATGTTTCTTTATACAGAGATTTCTGTGGTAACCTAACTATACCAGCGTTACGTACTGATGAACCTATCCTGTGAAGACTAAAAAAAAACTTTTCCCTTAAAGACTTGGTCGTAAGCTTTTCAAGAACTTTAACGTGAACTGAAATAACGGGCCCAGTGCCTGAATTAGTACTTCCAGAAACGATATTCTAAAGTACAGCCGCTGTGGCAAGAAACATTATTCATAGCATTAAACTTGCCGACATCTTTTTTGACCAAATGTGTGGTGAACCCTGATTATCTGTTGAGAGAAGCTGTCCACCGGTCATTTTCCTAATTTAGGGAAAACTCGTGTTCTGACATTGTGTGCTCGCTTAACCCTAATTCTTACTTCGTGAGTCAAGATACACTAACTTTAGTCTGAAATAGCTGACGCCTGAAGCTGATGCTCCCCGGAGAAATTTATGAGAAAAACCAAAACCAGCAAACCACTCTGTATAGCTGGGATCCGCTTCAGTGAACGACAGAACAGACAAAGGGTGTGAATGTTACCAAGGTTGCGTCAGACGGCAAGCTACATCACGTATGTAATTAGTACAGGGCCCTGATGAAAGAACCGAGTGAAAGTAGACGGTGTGAGGTATGTGAATTTCACCCATGTTTGTAATTCCATTTATGAAACTTGTTGTCAATGCAAGAATATTTTTTTGACTTCCCTCAGGTTAAAACCTACTACATCTAAGTCGGTTCATATTTGTTTACGAGGAAAGAAAGAAAAATTATTAGACAAACTCATATGTATCATTGAATCTCCTGGCTTTCACTTTACTCATAACGGGACTGTGGGCTTACCTTGAGGGGATGAGATCATATTGGGGTCTATCATTTCTTGTAGCAATTTCATTGATTATTGTTTTGACCACGTGTATATGTTTATTTTCTTTTCTTGATGAATTTTATGTGTTGTGAGGAAATTTTTAGCTTATAAATAAAAACTTCCCTTTGAAACTAAAAGCAGCTTGTTGGTCAGCTCGTTCAGAATATATATATGTAATCATTTTGATAGTCTTCCCACGTCTGTGTGTCTACTTGTTGTCAGTGGTGTGTGTGCACGTGAGTGGTATGTTCATTACATATTAGCATATGTTGTCAATAGTCTGTCCGACTCTTACATAAGTGTCGTAGAAGATAGGCCTGAGAGAGAGAGAGAAGAATCTTGCCTTTTTCCAGGGGACCGTTCTATTGATTCGCTACCACTGCACTCGTGGAAAGATCTATTTCTGTATTAACTCTCACAGCAGCTATCACTGATTCTATCTATTCAGAAGGGACCAACCAAAGTCTTAATTTCCTATCAAAAAATCTACGACAAATGGGGGCTCGCCCGACGGATTTTTGAACTTAGAATAGGAAGACGAGACGACTAATATCAGCTCGTCTTTAAAGATTTTTATTCTGTAATAGAGTAAGAGTGTGATGTCTTGTGAGTTGTTATATCTTTAAATAATTTATCCCCTAGACTAACGATCTGTGTACGAGCGTGCTGACCACACAAACTGATAAGTTTTTTCCACAGCATTAAGAAGCATTATACATTTGGTTTACAGGTTGATTTTGTCGGAATACATGTTAATTAATGTTGATTGTAATACTAAACGCTGGTAAAGTTTTGTGAGTGTATAACATTCACAAGGGTTCTGAAGCAGGAAGGTGTTTGAACTAAAGTTAAGGAGTGCGTTTCGGTCTATTCGTCCAGATTAATTGCCTCCCTCACACTAACTGTCTTCAGGGGTAAACTTATAGGGGATTTAAAAATTAAAGGAATTATTTTTCTCTTTAATTTTTGCTATAATCATTGTGTTTTCCACTGTAGCAACTTATTTTTCAGGGATTAATCCTAACTACCATTTAGTTGGCGTAGTCGTGTTTTGCATTAAGTGCTTTATTGCCGATAATAGCAGCGATAGTTAGATTTTATTTTGGAGGAGGTATCCCAGGGTTAAGGATATCATCTTTTGTATTTTTGGAAATTTTTTCTCGTAAGTGTTAGGAACCAGGTTATTCTTTTTCCTATTTTCTATCTCCACGTGTCTCAGTCACTGACATAATATGGCCGAGAGGGCAAAGCCTAGACAATTCCTCAGGGACGAAGCGAGAGAGGAGGGACTGGAAGGAGAAGAAGCGAAAGCTTTTGTCAGGGACGAACTTGAGAGATATGATGCGGAGAGGAAAGAAGAAGAACTAAAGAGGAAAGAAGAAGCAGCGGAGAGGAAAGAAGCGGAAGACCGTCTATTACAGCAGAAGAAGATGGACGAGGAAATGGAAATTCGCAGGATGCAGCACGAGGAAAGAGAAAATGAGCAACGACGACAGCATGAGCTGGCGCTTAAAGCTCTAGAACTCCAAAGTCGTGGTGCTGCCTCTACCTCCAGCAATGGAGAATCTTCTCCTCATTCCTCCTTAACTGATCCTTCTAACACTAAATCTCTTCAACTAAACGCCATGTCTTTCACTCTAGAAACTTTTCCTTGTCCAAATGAGAAGATTGACACATGGTTAGAAAAATTTGAGAAAATTGCAACTCTGTACGGGTTAGAGAGGTCGCGTTGGAATATGAAACTTTCCCAGGCCCTAAAAGGTTCTGCTTATGATGTTTATTCTAAGCTGGAAAGTAGCCAACAAGACGATTATGATGTGTTGAAGAAAGCGTTACTGGAGCGCTTTGAAATGAACGCTCGCAAATTTTTGCAACTGTTTCGCAACAGCAGAAAGGAGAATTCTGAATCTTTTCACCAGTTCTCTTCCCGGCTAAAGGGATATTTGACAAAGTGCCTTGAGCTCTCGCAGCTCCCCTCTACCTATGAAGGTCTTGAGGAATTTGTTTTAACAGAACAAATAAAGAACACATTGTCTGCTGATACCCGGAGATTTCTAGCTGAGCAGGGGGCAGAAAAACTTGAAGACATTTTGGAAAAGTCTGAGCGTTATCACAATGCGCTGGCTGAACTACCGGCCACAAAGCGGAAACCGACAGAGGAGCATTTTCGAAAACATAACCTTGAGCAATCTTCTCGGGCTTCTAACCTAAATAACCACAGAGAAACTGGACCTCAAAACCCCCCTCCTGAAAAATCCAAGTTCTACAAGAACAAGTACCCCAACCACCCCAAACAGTCTGATCAACCCGACCGCCCTACATGGCAGCGTAGCCAGAAAGGACAAGGTGGCAAAGGGAGAACCCCTGAGCACGGGACATATGATCAGACCGAGCACACCGAGCCGAAACGCATCGGATGCTTATTGACAGTCTCGCAAGGCGGAATTATTGACAGTGATTCCCAACCTGTTGGGGATAGACCCTCAACGCGAGGTATTGTTACATTGAACGGTTCTCAAACTTCTTGCTTATTTGACACGGGGCTTTCTTATGATTGCATTGTTGCCAGAAACCTGGTCAAACCCGGTCAAGAGACAGCAGAGACCGTCCAACTTTGTGGAGTTCGTAAGAGTGATGCACCTACAGCGCTTCCCATCGCATTGGTGGAGATACACTCTGACTTTGTCAGAGGTGTGATCAAAGCGGCTGTTATGGATGATCCCATCTACCCAGTCATACTTGGCGGGAGATACGTGTGTATTGGGAAACCGGAAGAGCCGATTGTGGCAGCAGTAACTACAAGAGGGCAAACCAAGAAGGAACGGGAGCCTGCGCCTAATTTGTTACCCATGGAACTTAAAGAAGCGCAATAAAAGGACCCTACTTTGGCACCCTGCTTTAGGAAACTGCCCATGGCTAAGGAACCCAAACAGCACGGGGACATTTTTTCTGAGGATGGCGTACTTTATCAGAGAACGGGCAAGCCTGACCAAGGTTACAACCAGCTCCTAGTACCGAAACAGTACAGAAGCCAAATCCTAGAAATGGGGCACTCTCTTCCCTTCAGCGGACATATGGGACAGAACGCCACAAACCAAAGGATAACCACTCATTATTGGTGGCCAGGAGTAAATACTGATATTATCAGATATGTCAAATCCTGTGCCCAGTGCCAACGTGTGCCACCCAAGCAACGGGCACCCCCAGTCGCTTTGGGTGAAATGCCAATAGTGGGAACACCATTCGAACGGGTTGTGATCGACATTTTAGGGCCTTTCGAAAGGACTAAAAGAAGGAACAGGTTTACCCTGACCCTAGTCGATACATGCACTTTATGGGCAGAAGCTATACCGCTAACATGCGCAGATGCCAAGCATGTCGCAGAAGCCCTCGTGCAGATTTTCACTCCGTTGGGATTCCCTCAGCAAGTGTTGACGGATAACGGATCTCCATACCGAAACCTGTTTATGGATGAGATCGTGAAGATCTTGAGGACCCAACACATCCACACTAAGCCATATACTCCGGCCGGAAATGGGCTCGTGGAACGTGCTAATGGAAACCTCAACATGATGCTAAGTAAACTGGCACAAGTGAAACCTGAAGATTGGGATCTTTGTATTCCTGCAGCATTATTTGGCTACAGAGAATCTCCTCATACTTCCACAGGATTTCCGCCAGCTACACTCTTATTCGGCAGACCCATTAAGGGCCCGCTTGAAGCCTTACTTCAGTCTCTGACAGACGAGAAGGCTGATGAGACAGTTGTCTCAGCCAGTAAATATGTGTCGGTTTTAAAGGAAAGGTTGAAACTAGGGTGGGACCTAGCAACGACTAACTTTAAGCGAGCACGCACCAAGCACGCTAACCGATACAGGAAAGTCGCGAAAGAGAGAGAACTGGAAACAGGAGAGAAAGTTTTGGTGTTACTCCCTACCGAGAACAACCAACTGAAGATCGGATGGCAAGGGCCGTTTACCGTCCTGAAAAAATTTCTAAGGCTAACTACCAGATCTCTATTCAAGGAAAGGAGAAGGTTTTCCATTTAAATCTCTTAAAGAGATACTTGGAAAGACCAGTGCCAACCTCCGACCATCTCCTGACGATCGCCAGAGCTGACAAAGATGATGATAGTGGCAGGGATATTCCACCGCTATCACAAGAAATCTTTCAAAAATGTCAGAAGCGGCGACGCTCTTTCAAGCGCGCATGAGAGACATTCCAGAAGAAGGAAACTTTGGGGAGTAGACTCGAGTAGGAATTGGAGAGAGATGGAGGGGGAAGATGAGAGGGAAGATGACAGACACCCCGAAGCTACGGTTATAGGAAATTTAATTCCATAACGTAGACATGGAGTGCTTCCATATCATAAGGGGTTACGTCCTGTCACGTAGGTCTTTATGTCATTAAATTACCTACATCTTCTTCCTATTCTCTCACCCTAATCCTTTTATTTATATTCTTTCCATACTTGTTTTTCCTGTATTTTTCGCATCACTCGGTTGCGAAAAATATTTTCTTCAGTATTTTTAAACTTTACCTGTTTCTTTCTCAAAACTGAGAATCGCGCTAGGACGATATTACGTAGATGTCAGGGCTGCAGGGCGTCAGAAGGCGTGATAAGTCGGTTCGCTGAACATAGGACGTAGACAATCGTCTACATTCTCACCAAGCGCGCGAGCTTCTTCTCGGCATAAGTCCCGGTGAGGTGTGATACTTTACATCTGCACCGGTCAGTATTCAGACATTTGTCTGAAAAATCCCAAACTGACACGGCGCTCACTGTGGGCCATGGTCAGATGTAGTGTGAAAACTGCCCTGCATTGGAGACAGGTTGTCTGAGATTTCGCAACTGACACGCAGAAAGTGGCAGTTTACGACAGTCTCTTCTAGTTACGTAGTTGTTATGAGAAAGGGGAGATTATTTCGTTTTTGCGAAATAAACGTTCATCTCTTTGTCTGGGTTTTCATATATGCTAGAATGAGCTAGATTTCATTATCACTCAGTAACTTCGCAGTCCAGACTAGAACAAGCCTCGTTCGATTTCTAAAAATCTCTGTTAAAAGAGATGGCCTTTAGTTTGATCGAAGTGGTTTAGTTCTTAGGAATTCTGTGTTTGAGGTATCATATATTCTTATCTAGTATATCTAGTATTTTGTGAAGTGTTTAAAAGTGCTAAATCGCTATTTATTTCTCTAGGTAGATCTGGTGCAGAGCGAATAATTTATAAGTGTGTATAAATTTCTAGTGACGTGTCTCAGTGGAAAGCAGGATAAATTATATTTCCAGCTTAAATTCAGTCGGCTATTACTAAATTTAATTTAACTGCTAAATAATCAGACGAGAACATAATTTTAAACTAACTTATAACTGCTAGACTAGATGTCTCATGAGTCGTGACGAGAATATATTTATATATATCTCTAATTCATGATGATTAATTTATGACTATAACTTATTTCACGGGAGGTGTTAAATGATAAGTTAAGGTTTACGCCCGCAGTTAAAATATAAGTATACCCTTAAACATAGGATGTATAAATATTTCATATATATGTTTCTTTATACAGAGATTTCTGTGGTAACCTAACTATACCAGCGTTACGTACTGATGAACCTATCCTGTGAAGACTAAAAAAAAAACTTTTCCCTTAAAGACTTGGTCGTAAGCTTTTCAAGAACTTTAACGTGAACTGAAATAACGGGCCCAGTGTGCCTGAATTAGTACTTCCAGAAACGATATTCTAAAGTACAGCCTTTGTGGCAAGTAACATTATTCATAGCATTAAACTTGCCGACATCTTTTTTTACCAAATGTGTGGTGAACCCTGATTATCGGTTGAGAGAAG
>JAMPIV010004765.1:0-19736 GCA_024509875.1 Oreohelix idahoensis
ATTCCCTCCTTGAGGTATCGGGTAAATTCGTTCATCTAATATTGCGGCCTTTACTTCCGTTTTACAAAGTTCGACTTAACTTCTTCTTAACTAAAGGCAAAATCACATCCGTCTGTTGATTATCTGGGTGCTGTACCTCAACATCCTCTCGGGACATTGATCAATGGTCGATAACATAGGCTAAACAAGGCATCACAACCCAAGACCTTGATAATACAAAAGTGATTTGTTCTCACATTTACTGTGGCAGTCTCCACATTTTGAGAATCCCTGTATCCACTCCGGGCCTTCGTCAAGTTCCCATCCATGTAGGGACCTTAGCTTTGTATGAAGTCGTGTATTGGGTCTCGCGCATACAGTCCTACAGTGTAAGTTGTTCCGACAGGTGAATAGTTCAAGAACATCCCTTCCCTTCCCATAGGGTTGCGTATTCCTTTTCCGTTGAGTGATCCTATTGGTTGAGCGATCCTATTTACCAGGTTGTTGAGTGCCCGGTTTTTGTTGTATGCCTGTCTGTATTTTTTGCTAGAGGATGAGGAAGGTCTCTTCAATTATTAGCACCGCTGTGCTCAATCTTGGTTTCAAAGGATGGTCTAGAAGTCCTCCTGTTTTAGACATCCGTACCTCTGCTCTGTCTGAGCCTGAAATTCTGGAAGACCATAGACTTGGCTTCATGTGGGTGGCAGTTAAATTTACCAACTGAAGATGGGATGCAAACTCAACTGGCAAAGGAGTGGCATGATGAGTATTCCTAGATTCAAGTTTATCCCTGGATTCCATATTTGTATGTTGAAACTTAGCGTTTCCAGTTCTTCCCTTACACTGGAGGTATTTTTTCTTGTCTTTTGTCCTCATCATCGTTTTCCACCACATTTCTCTTATCCGTGTATTTTTGCTCCTCCATTTCTTCCTTTCTGCTTCAGCTCATCCTGCCAGTTTTTCCATCATTTTGTGAAACCAAAAGTATCCAGTTCTTCTCCGGAGGAGTCACACTTCACACTCAATGTCTAACTCTGTCCCCCAGAATGTTCTCCACTCATTCAACTCTACAGATTCCTCCATTATATCCGTAGTGGTTCGTTTGAGCGAAGTATGAGATCACGAACTCACAAACAATAATTAAGGCAAAAATACCTTTCTATAGTCTTAACTATACTACAAGTAATTACAAAACCATAGAATAAATCAAAACCAGCATTTATAACCATCAAATTAAAAATTAGTTTTAACAATAGGTAACTAAATTACCCAGCAGTACCCACCAAGAAGAGTTCTCATAACAAAACGTTACAAATCTGTTTTTTCTTCTGCAAAAATTTATATGTATTTTAGTCCTATGGTAATTTTATATGTCCCCTCTTTAATCTAATCCTAAGACTTGAACACCAATAAGTGACAAGTACCTACAGCAGTAGTGGTCTTGGAAAGATAAAGAGATTTTTTCATATCTCAGTACAAGTGTCTAAATATGAAATTAAGATTTTAATATCCGGACACGAAGCGTCCCAGTTGTCCGCGAGGTGAATAGAGGAGATAGGTACAGCTTTTATGAATGGAAAATAAAGATAATAATTCTTATTGATAGTTTTTCCTAGTTATAATAGAACTGCCTCTCTCACGGAAATAGTGTACTATAGAAATTAACTTAAACAGAGAATTCTGGTACCATATAAACAAGGATAGTTTTCATGGTACGATAACTTCCTTTCCTCAAGTAACTCCTAGAAAATGATTTGTGTCAAGCATCACAAAGGGGGGAAGATTGAGAAGAGAGATGTTGGTGGTCGCGCAGACCACAATTAAAAATATCTCCGACTCAATATGAAGTTTTAACTGAATTATGTGCTGATCCCCGAGGGTTGATAGATTAATATTTAAAAACAAAATACATACTCCAAATAAAGTGTTAAAAATCGAAGAAGAATATAACAACAGCCTCTGTGTAATTTATTATTATGATAAAAGTTAGGGATAAAGGGTAATGGAATCTATACATTTTGTTACTTATACATATTACAGTACTGTAAAAAAAAAAGTTTAGCTCTACTGTTTATAAAAAAAAAATACAACTAGTATCTGGTCATCATACTTTGACGAGATCTATTTCTATTGGTAGTGTGCTGGTAGGTGTTAATACTCACATCTCCTCAAGAGGACTGTAGTAGGGAGCTGCGGAGATATTTATGGTATCAGGCACTATCTCTTGTTTGGGTCTGCCCCAGACGGTTGGGTCTCATACATTAATGTTCAGATGGTGTCAGAGGTTTGCTTCGCCTGGACATCAGCTGCACATCGGGGGGGGGGGGGGGACAGATAAGGATGGGGTAAGTCACCTCTGCTGGAATGCTCTTCTGCTGTTATGGGGATGTGTGGTATGGGTTACTGGGTGATAGGATATGGGTTGGGTAAGGGTAATCTATTGGTTACCATGGACTAGTAATGGTTTAGGTACCTTTGTTACGCAACCTGGTTTAAGGTATATGGTAACCGCACACCTGGTTTTGTACTGCTTTTGTAACCGCAACCTAGGGTTAGGTATCAGTGTAACACCGCAAACACCTGGGTGGACTGGGAAACAATTGAAATTACATTAGTAGGTTTGTCAAGAGTTCGTGCAGTAGTCATCTCCTAAGTCTGATGGCCGGTAAGCGTCCATCAGAAATCTAAATTAACACAAGGTTAACTACTATTTCATTCACGTGTTACAAATGTGTGAATCTAATATCTATAGGAATACCACTTCTTAACTGACACCTTATAGCGTATCTTGAGATTCATCTCAGTCGTCTATCTGGCTCGTCTGCTTATTTACAGCCGTGGTTTTTTCCCCATTGGTGCAATGAGTTTCACAAACTGTGAGGAGATGGGCTGGGTAATCCAATGGTTGAGAACCACTGGTTCACCTAGTCGCCCATAGAGCAGTAATTTTAATACGTCTTGGGGGTCACTGTCAACAATGGTTTGAGAAAACCGGACCTGGGTAATAGTTTCCTATGCTGGCTTTAACTTGGTGGGGTGTCATTGCTGCCAAGGTCTGAGAACCAATGATTTACATCATATGCTAAGCTAGGGAGTCATCATAAATTCATGTGAGGGTAAGTACAATAATCAGTCAAGGCTTATATACTGATAATAAAATAGTTTCTTCAATCATACAACATGGTATAATGCATAGGATTGCATTAAATACATGTAAAGAACCTTCCCATAATGAAAAACACATTAATGTCCCTTATGTGACAAAGTGAGAAGAAGTGATTGAGACACTGTTATCAAGTTTGTAGTCTTGACAGAGAACACAGAAGTCTTATAAGAAATAGAAAATAGAAGAACCACTAATACACTTCTATTTTTCTTGGATCAATATGCAAATTCCAAAGTAACAACAATAATGTACATCAATTGTTTTAACCCTGTCTTATTTCTGCCAGGCTGTGAGATAAAGATCAGGAGTTAATTAGGTTTAGGAACTTTGCAAACTCATACATTAGTTTGAGTGATCTGTAAAGATGCAAATAACAGTTATTGTCCCTGAAAATGGAAATGCATTTAAACTTTACAAAAAGTTACTGCAATAGCAAGCTGTTGATAAACATATGATTATGCATGTTATAAAATCAACAGTATTAATTAGATCTACTTACTTCGCTCAACGAATTCACTACCGATATTTGCAACCAGAAATGCCCCTCTCTAGGGCCCATAAACTCACGTCTGTTCCGAATGATGGTTAGTGGTCTAATGCTTATAATTCCCTCCTAAAATTCCAGGTGAGGTTCCCGGGCAGGGGTGGGCTGTGACTTGGGTGGCATTGTTGCAAGTCTATCTTTTGGTCGCAGGGATATCAAGTTAACTTCATTAACTCACCCTAGTATTCGTTCATCGTTGCCGGCTGTTTTACATGAGTTCCCTCCGTGAACCCAACACAGGTCACTTCCGGTCGTTGTACTGTGTTCCACCTTCGACTTTTGCTGGCGAAGTGAATAATTTATTACCTAGACCGTGAGAGAGCTGAGGCTAGCAAATACTGTTAAAGAGAGAGAGAGAGACTCTTTCATTATAAGAATGAAAAAGTCAACTGAAGGGAATAAAGTTTTTCAATCTCACGATAGAGATTTTAGTAGAGATATAAAATAATAGACAGAAGAAAAGAATCGGTGAGAAGTCGTTCCACGACAGTCCCTCACGAAGGATCTACAAGTAACACACTGTCTGGACTATTTCATCTGGTCCCCGAAAACGGACGGACTGCCACGCAGTTTATTCATTTTGGTAAACAGAAGGTAAATAGAGTCTTCCAGCCCACCTCGCGCCAGTAGGGAGGAATCACCAATGATAGCGCCTATACAGTGATTTTATTCAGGTTAATTCCATCACCGATGGAGGATATATACGAAAAAACCACTTACTGGGGCGCTATTTCAGATGGTCCCGAAAACGGACGGGCTGACACTCAGTTAGTTCATCTCTCTGTGTTCTACAGGGTTTATAAATGGTGATCTGTGTGTGTGGTTGTTGGTGTATATGATTATTGATGACTATTGATGATTAGTTGATTATTGCTGTAATTTTATGTTGTTGTGATGATATGCATTAATTCCATGCTTTTTCTTCTTTAATAAAGTTTACACCTTTATTAATACGCTGTTCACGACCTTTCCATCCATATTTTGTATTTTTAGCTCTTTACTAGAATCTCTATGTATGATAAGAGAAAAGAGTGAGAGCCGGAAAGATGCTTAGACAGTAAAAGTTGAGTTGAGGCCTGGAGAGAGAGATCCTTTGAATAAAATCTTCTTCCAGGTTGTCTCAAGTCCCCCATCTCCTATTTACACCTTATCTAAAGTGTAAATCTATAACTCTGGTCTGTCTACTATCCCTTGTCGATTTCACTACTATTGTCCAACTCGACAAATACTCTACACTCAAACTCAACCACGACACGACTGAACATTGAGTACACAACTGACTCCGACGACTGAACATTGAGTACACAACTGACTCCGACGACTGAACATTGAGTACACAACTGACGCCGACGACTGAACATTGAGTACACAACTGACTCCGACGACTGAACATTGAGTACACAACTGACTCCGACGACTGAACATTGAGTACACAACTGACGACGACGACTGATCAAAGAATATACAACTAACACCAACGATTGACTAAAGAACATACAACTGACACCGACGACTGGTCAAAGAATATATTACTGACGCAAACGACTGATCAAAGAATATGCAACTGACACCAACGACTCTTCGAAGAATACACAATTGACGTCGACGACTGATCAAAGACTACGCAACTGACGCCAACGACTAAACACAGAGTAGACAACTGACGCCGACGGTTGAAGATGGAGTACACAACTGACGATGACGACTGGACATAGATTATACAACATGACGCCGACGACCGATCAACGAACACACAACTGACGCGAACGGCTGAACATTATACCATGTACTGAAGAGTGCTCGACTGACACTCATAAATTTTCACCCCCCCCCCCCCCCCCCCCCCCCCCCCCCCCCCCCCACCCCCCCCCCCCCCCCCCCCCCCCCCCACCCCCCCCCCCCCACCCCCCCCCCCCCCCCCCCCCCCCCCCCCCCCCCCCCCCCCCCCCCCCCCCCCCCCCCCCCCCCCCCCCCCCCCCCCCCCCCCCCCCCCCACCCCCCCCCCCCCCCCCCCCCCCCCCAAAGTTTCTAGTAAAGACCCATGACCGGAATCCATTTCGGCATCTAATGCACACCAGGATATGAACTGGCAACAGCTGGGCCCCTTCCGGGTGTGACCACGTGATAGGACCGTCGTCATGGCGACGAATGATAACAGTCGATATTTGACGTGTGCAGTGCAAGAAAGAGCTGGAAAATAACCGCTACATTAATTGTCAACGTTACTACATTGTTGCCATGTTAGAGGGGAGTGCTACTGGTGATTCTACATTTTGTGAAATGGCGATAAACCATGCACACATTGTAACAGCAAAATCATTAACACACACCAATATAAAAGTTGGAACATGTCTCAGATCTCCTGTACACTTCTCATAAAGAGCAATCCATTAAAAGCTGGCTAAGCCTTATAAAATAATGTATTCCAATTCTGCATTAAAAAAAAAAAAATCAGAAAATGCTAATTTTAAGATGTAGAACAATTCAATAAAGTAACATACAGGTTTAGCCTAAACAACATCTGGAAGTCCTCTCAATATAGCACAAGCACAAAATTCAGACTATATCAGAGCTGTGTGCTTTCTGTGCTTCCCTATGGTGCGGAATGCTGGAGAGTTACAGAGAAGGAAATGTCGAAATTGTCCTCTTTTCACACAACATGCCTAAGAAAAATTCACCGAATCTTTTGGCCGAATACAATCAAGACTAACCAAGATCTTTGCTTACTCGGAGCAAGCAAGAGGACTGCACACCATGACATAGCTGGAAGACGCTGTGGAGCTGGGTTGGCCATGTACATCAGAAGAGACACGACCGATGCCATCACAAGAACAGCTATGCTTTGGAACCCTGAAGGAAAACGAAAGAGAGGCCGACCAAAAACAACCTGGCGGAGGACTGTGGAGGCTGAGATGCAAAGAATGAACCAGAGTTGGGGCACTGTACGAAGGATGGCCACCGACCGAGCAAAGTGGAATCAATTTGTTGTTGCCCTACACATGGCGATCTAGCGCCTCAGAATTGGCCGATAAACCATTCTTCTTTGAACTGTCGGGCTGTTGCTACATATATGACTCAACAAAGAATGATAAGAAGACAACGAAAACATTGAACGATCCTCGTGCAACGAGTAACATGACAGTTGCTCCCCACGGATAACGAAAAATCTGAACAAATTTGAAAGAATTGTGTTTGAGAACTTCAAAAAGCTCAACGACTTCCGTAAAAACTTTCAGCATTCAGTAGGAACAATAAGCTAACCACAACACCGAGCTTAAATAGATATAAGGGAATAAAAAATAGCCTGATTACATAACATCTTTTACATAACTTAACGAAATATTACATAATCACACATTTTTCGTAAATGTACGAGATTTGATGCATGTTACAAAAGAAACTTGTTAAGATATGCCTGTTTTATTGAATAAAATTAGAGATTAGCAGAACACAGTAAAAACATACCTGTTAAGTGCTCGTTTGTAAGAGAACTAAATCGATCAGAGATAAATGCTTCCATATTTCTGAAGATTAGCTTGATACATAGTGTGGAGAAATCCAAATACAATAGATTATTCCCTGCCCTGTGTATGGGATGATCATAATACGACTATGTCAAGTACTGCCGTAACGTTCCCTCAATGCACCGCCCCGCAAATGCTGCGCCTTTTTATTATTGCCCGTAAAACGCTGTTGTTAATATTTCTAACGGTGCACACCCATGAACAATGCCTACAGTAAAACCTTTGACAAGACATGGCCTGTTCTTATAAAGGGGTTTTCCATTTGAAGTTTTCACCGGTCGGTCCTCCTCGACACCAAGGGTGGGCACCGCGTTTACATTTCTCAAAATGCTACATCGAGAGTCGTTTCATGGTACAAACTTTCATTAAAAAAAGAAACTGCGTCTCCACTATTTGTTGATTTAGCAGGTTCCTCTCGAAAGTATCAGATACCGATGTGGCTACCTTTCCTGTACGCAGACAAAAAAAACATGAGATCTCAGCTCCCTGAGTACACAAAAAGCGGCATTCTACAAACATTCGGATTTAATCGCGCAGGTGAACTCTCGTCAGAGGTCTCTAGAACTATCATGTCAAAAGATCGCCTTCACTCTTCTATCGACGTCTGGGCGCCAATTAGAGCAGAACCAGTTACGGCCCCGCCATCGACTGTCCTTTCGGCTTTGCCATTCCTCCTGGCCTGTCATCGGCCCAATTGTTACACCAGTATGGGCTCTTTCGGGGACCCCAGTATATTACTGGGTGCTTCGATGACTTCTCGTATTTGTGGAAGACCAAGTTATTATATGCGTATTCAGATTATAGACTCAAAGACTCTCGGGCCTTTATCACTTTTGTAGGAATCCGTAATAGTGTCTGTTGGTATCGATAATGTCTGCTTTAACCCTTGTGATACATTCTGTGCTGAACATGTTTTCATATTAAATATTCGACCCTTGACTGACCTGTATTAGTCTCTTGTCTTATTGATTATATTGGCAGTGTGAGATGCAGCGTGTTAAGACATTAATCATCACTGGTCATGTTCAGTTGAAGATAAATAGCATTTAACTCAACTCCGAATACGACAGTTGATAAGACTGTGATTTTGACGACTCAAAATATTTAATTAGTAATTTCATACCATGAGCAGACACCAACTACATGGGAACAAAAGTCACATCACATTCATGTACGATCTGTAAGAGTTCTCATTAGTTCATAAGCACATGTTCACAACCTCTATCTAGAGTTCATCTGGTTAGAGGTCAGTTCCTTTTAACGGCCAATGTCCTTTGGCATAAATTCAGAGGCTAACTAGACTTAACTATCCTGCTAGTTCTGCAATACACTTATTATGCTAGGCTTACGTCTACTGCTAGTCGTTTAATATCCGTTACACTAGGCTTACCGCTTGCCCGCTAGCTGTACAATATCCATCTATACTAGTCTTACACTATTGCTAGTAACATAATGTTCCTTTGGCATACCCACGCCAGGCTAATCTGCCAAAATTATGCAAACTGCGTTATTCATACGACGACTTACGTTTGGTTCAAGAAATACACTGCTCAAATGGCTTCCCAGCCACACAATTACAAAGTGGATATACCACACAGTATAAGTGGCAATGGCCACACTTCCGAAACACACTGCCGTACGGGTCAAAACCCACGAGTCGAGTGACGTTATAAAGACATACGCGTCATGCATAGTGATATGCATACTACGTCGTTAATATATATTCAATTGCGATGTTCCACGGTGCAGCAATCCGAGTTGGCCAAACTCAAATGCTTGCACACATGCAACAATCATCGACATCGGTCGATGAGATATATCTCTATTCGTTTGAGGTGTTCCATGATACAGCCATTCGGATCGAGCACAAATCCAAATGCCTGTAGACATGAAACAATCATCGACATCAGTCGCGTAGATATAATCATTTGAGGAATGCGCCATGCTGCAGACATGAAGCAATCCTCAACATCATCCCCCTCACTTCCAAACGTGACACTTGTGGCACGGATGATAGTGATGGAGAAGACGCCCGTCTCCCGAACATATCAATATTAGTACTACCTACTTATAACTATGATAATCTTTAAGTAGACACATTAAATTTTATAACATTAATAATAGCACTTGTCAACATAGTGACTAAAGAGTTAATTCAATTTCTTCTCAGAGACGTTGCGCGATAAAAGATCTGCCAAGTTATTGTCTGATCCAGCAATAGGCAGGATCGTTAAATGAAAATTCTTGAATCAACAAATACCATCGGTGTATTCTAGCGTTACGCATAGTTCTAGCTGTTATGTAAGTAAGAGGACTATGGTCTGTCATAATGTAAAAGTGCGTGCCGATGAGATATCTTGACAGCTTCTCCAGGCACCATACCATAGACAGGAGCTCACGTTCACCTGTCGCATACTTCTGTTCAGCCGGAGTCAGTTTCCTCGACACATAGAAACATGGATGGAGTGTTTCCTTGTAACATTGCAGCAACCACCCACCCATGGAGTAACTCGAGACATCTGATTGAAGTATGAATGGAATACGTATATTTGGTAATAACAAAATTGGTGCATTACTAAATAATTTCTTAATTGTTACCAAAGCGCTTTCGCAATCTTTGTCCCAACGTACCTTATTAGGACTACCTTTGGTCAACAGTGCGGACAAAGGTGTAGATAGTTTGTGCGAAATGCGGGATGAACTTATGGTAATAGTTTATCAAGCCTAAAAGGCTTCTAACTTGTTTCTTAGTTGAAGGGGTAGAAATCTCTAGAATTCTTTTGACTGTATTGTCGTCAGGATACAGTTTGTGGTTACCTATGCGGTGACCAAGAAAAGAAATTTCCTGACAACCAATTTGGACCTTTGAAGGTCGCACAGTCAAACCATGCATACGTAACGTATGTAGAAGGGAAGTTAAACCATCAATATGGTCTTCCCACGAGTCATGAAATAGGCAGATGTCATCGATGTACGTGATGACATCTTTACGATCGCCAAGAAGGCGGCGCATCATGCGCACAAACGTCGCTGGCGCATTCACTAACCCAAAACACATATAATTCCATTGGTAGAGCCCAAAAGGAGTTGTGAAAGCTGTGTAAGGTTTGGCATTTTCGGCAAGAGGAATTTGCCAGTAGCCTTTAGAGAGATCTAGTTTGCTAAAGAAGGTAGCATTAGATAATTCTGACAAAAGATCATCTAAAAGTGGCATAGGCTCACCGTCTGTGATTGTAATTTTTGTTCAATCGCCTAAAATCAATACAAATACGTAAAGAATCATCCTTCTTTTTAACTATCACCATTGGGAATGCATATGGTGATTCCGAAGGAGATATCACACCTAAACGTATCATCTCTTTTAACTCTTTCTCCACCCTATCTTTGTGGTGTAAAGATATAGGATAGGGTCTAAGTTTGATAGGTTTATAATCAGTAAGAGTAATATCATGGGATATAAGCGATGTCTGACCTGGAAGGTCGGTGAGAACATCATTGAAAGAAATAAGAATATCCCGAACTTGATCTTGTTGTGACGAAGATAGTGAAGAAGAAATAGTCACGTCTTTCCAAGACTCCGATGATTGCAAAGAAGGTAGTTGAATTGTAAAGGGATAGACGAAGTAGTATCTTCTTCATGAAACAACTGCAAAAGAAGCAGTATGATGTGAAGAATCATCAATAGAGTTAATGACAGGAATTAATTCCTGTGGTCTTTCAACTGCTAATTTTAGCATGTTGACATGGAAGGTTTTGATTTTACCTCTAACGTTCACTGAGTAGTCAACATCTGTGACTTGTTTGATAATATCAAATGGACCTTGCCATGATATCAGTAATTTGTTATCGTTATGAGGTAGCAACAACCAAACTTTTTCCCCTGGTTTGAATGATCTTAATATTCTCTTTTGATTATGTAATAATCTTGATCGTTGAGTGGCTGATTTAATACTCTGGGATGCATAAGTGCACGCATCGATGATTCGTTGTCGGAGATCAATCACTAACTCGTAGCTGTTTCGAGTGGCTGTATCAATTGATGCTCCAATCAACAAATCTTTGAGTATCATCATTGGTCCGCGAGGATTCGAACCATAAACCAATTCGAATGGAGACCATCCCGTGCTCTCGTGAGGCACTTCACGAAAAGCGAAGAGGGCCGCCGGCAGAAGCCGATCCCATTCACGAGGGCATTCTTCAGTTATCTTAGATAACATCTGTTTTAGAGTGCTATTGTAGCGCTCGCACACACCGTTTGATTGAGGCCTATACGCACTACAAAACGAGTGGTGAACAGATAGCATGGATTCTAAATCCCTCATAATGTTGGAAGTAAATTGTGATCCTTGATCTGACAATATATCCTCCGGAAAACCGATTCGACAAAATATCGAAAATAATGCATCAGACACGGATGCAGTTGTGATGGTTTTCAACGGTATGGCTTCTGGCCAACGCGTGCAAAGATCTACGCAAGTTAAAATATAACGAAATCCATTATTTGAAAACATTGATAACGGACCCACTATATCTACTGCAATCTTTTTGAAAGGTCTCTCAGGCACGTCTGTAATCTGTAAGGGTGCCGTATGGAACCTGCCCTTACGTGCTATACCTTGGCATGTTGTACATGATTTGCAGTATAACTTTGTATCTTTATTAACCCCAGGCCAATAAAATTGTGACGTAACACGAAACAATGTTCTTTTGATCCCCATATGCCCTGCCATAGGGGAGTCATGACCTGTTTGTAGGACCAATGGTCTGTATTCTTTAGGTACTATCACTTGATGTATAATTGTTTTGCCATCATCATAATATCTAGTGAGTATTGATTTCTTTATCTTGAACCATTGTTTAGCCCCTCTTGTGTATTTAATAGTTTTTTGTTCTGCTCGGCTAAACAATCCTTGTAAAGTTGGGTCACTCTTCTGTTTTTCTGCAAAAACAGAAGGTGAAACAGTGCCAACTTGAGACATAATTGTATCCATTATAGGAGGAGGTGGTGTAGCCATGTCCGTAGCTAACTGTTGTGCTCTCGTTACAACAGCATTTGCCACCTGTGGGTGAGATTCAACCCACATTGCAATCTCCTCGGAGTGCAATCTTTAACTCCTGGTATGTTTCCTATTATAATTTCAGTTATGGGTGCTCTCAAGCCGCAGGCATAGACAGTGCCTGTGTAAAAAGGAGTATCAATGTATACTCGTGCCACAGGGAAAGTTTCTATATTCCCACCAAATGTGACACACTTAACTGATTTGCCTGTAAAAGCAGAGGGCTCGATAAGCGAGTGCTTAATGCCTATCGTTGAAGACCCCGTGTCACGCAAAACTCTTACTACCTTACCATCCAATATTCCGGGATGAAATGTAAGATAACCGACATTTACACATGCCGACATTGTTGGCATACAATGACCACAATCAAGTGTAATTGTAGACTTTAATCTGTTTTTTCGACTGACACTCATAACATGTATCATTCATTACCATACATGCGTTCGCATGATCATTATCATCATTACCTTTTTCCTTTTTAACACTGCAACTATTTGCATGTCTCTGTTTATTTTTGTCTCTCGACGGAGATCTGGCATTACCTTTGTTATTATTGACTGACTTTTTATTGCTATAATAAAAATCAGTAGAGTCATCTTTCCTGGCATCTCTACCATAAGATGATCTCTGTTTATAGTATCCTTTTTGATGTGAACCATCATAATCCCTGCCTCTGTGATACCCACGATCATGAGGTGAATATCCTCTATAACCTCGTCGATATGAATTCGAAGGAGAGCGATGACGACGGAAGTTATAAAAACCTCTGTCGGATTGATAATAATCTGAACGACAACGTCCATCAAAGCTCTTCGATCGAGGTCTGTGATCATGTTGTGCAGCGCACACAGGCATAGGATCTCGAATAGTCGATCTATGAAGATCTTTATTCTGATGTGCGGTTTGATACTGTCTTCCGAGTTTTTCATACTCATCGATAGAATTAGGAATGTCTTTCCTGTAAAAATGCTTCTAATTCAGTGCTGCATGCGGATAAAACTTTATCTCGCAGCATGAGATCTATAACACCTTCATATGTTTTATTTATACCAGATAGATCAATCCATCTGCTAAGGAAATGTTTAATAGATGCAATGAATTCACCAAAATCTGCATCCTTGCTTGGTTTAGCAGCATGAAAGCGATCTCTGAATCCAGACTCAGTTAACTGGAAACGTCTTAGTAATATCTCTTTTACGACATCGAAATCGCTTCTGCTCTTTTCATCAAGACTCATGAAACATTTAAGTGAGTCACCAGTCAAAAAATCAAGTAAAAGACTGCTCCATCTTTCCTTGGGTATGTTCAGAGCTGTGACCTTGATGATGAATCTAGATATGAAAGAGTCAACACAATCGCGAGTCTGGTCAAAGTGTGGCATTTTTAACGTAGGGTAAAAAATATTGTAGCAGCCGCAGTTCTTAGTCTGTTTCAGACTGCACTTTAGCTAATTCTACAGCTATTTCTTTTTCTGCACGAAGATCTAATGTTTCCATGTCCATTGCATTTTTATGCCCTTGATCCGGTTGCATCAGTTCCATTTTCCTTACTTCCATTTCTTTATCTTTCGTTGAGCCATTTTTTCCTTGTTTCAAATTCTCTGTCTTTTTCTTGTTGAGCTATATCTTTTGTTCAATCTTTTATCTTCTCATAATTCCATTTTCTTGGATATTTCTTTTTCTTTCAATTCCCTCTCTTGGGTTAATTCAAACCTCCTAAGCTCATCAGCTCGTTTAGTCATTTCACGCTGTTCCATTCTTTCCAGACGTGATAAATATTCATCATATTTCGTATCTGCAAAACTTTGTAGTTCCGCTCCTGATTTTCCATAACTTTTTTCCAATATCAATGAATTCCTGTAGTGTAGACATGATAATAGGTTTCTGAGTACCTTCAATAGTCTATAATATACACCAGGACTATAGAACTCACTATAATATGTACATGAATATATTAATCAATAACAAACAAGTTCGGAGAACATGTGACAAAGACAGTGAAAACAATCAAATGATTTACAATGAAATGATTTTTCAATTATACGACAACACTTTACACTTATAAAGTAAATAAAGGAGACTTATACTCAGTAAGCAGTAAAAGAAAGAAAAGAATTTACATCACACAAAAATATAACAAGACAAGTCGTCTTAAACGAACGTGTAGACAAAGAAGTTTTAGATCACACACGACAACAGTTGTCAACAGTACTGAAAGTAGGTTATGTAAATAAAGAGGACGTAACTCACTTGACGCAACTGCTAAGTACACAAAATATGGTTATATTGCGAACTGAAGAAACATTTATATCCTGACTCCAAAGAAAAAATATAATCAGTCAGATCCTCAGTCAGCAATATAAGCATGTAAATCTAATAGAAGTTAACATTCACTGAAGCTTTCCTGGGAAAATTCCAGTCAATATTAAACACGACGAATATACGAATATACGAAAAACATGAATGGGGGAACACAGATGATAGTAAAAAGTAAGCCAACGTGATGATGAACTGTAGACCAAAGCTAATGCAAGGACAATATGATAATGTTCAAGCGCCCAAGTAAAATCAAGAACTTATCTGTTTAGTTGTCCCTCTGAGAAATACATGAATGCATGTAATTCTAATCCAAGTGTCTTCAACAGCTGAGGTCCATTGATGGTAGACCTTGACCTTCGCAGCAGGGTAACCGTTTGAAAGTATTGCTTCGGTCTTGGAACGTAGTTTCTTCAATCGATCTGCGTCGCAGTCTCAGATGAATTTGATGAAGAGATACATTCTCCAATGGTTCAGGTTCTCGAGTGGAAGATTACCGTTCTATCTGCGTGAATCAGTCTCTTTGGTGGAAGAAAATTCGGATTCTCTCAGGCAATGTTGTCTGCTAACGTTGACGGCATCGATGTAGTGACGTCACTTTCTGTCCTGCGCATTTCAGTTGCCGGTTAGGATTGAATGAATGATTTTGCATTTAAAACGTTCATCATCAGTTTAACTTTCTTCGATACTTGAAGGGGGGGAATCCAGTATTCACGAAATCCAGACACTTTCTGACACCAGTATGTTACGGGCTCTTCCGGGACCCCAGTATATTCTGGGTGCTTCGATGACTTCTAGTATTTGTGGATGACCAAGTTATTATATGCGTATTCAGTTTATAGAGTCAAAGTCCCTCGGGTTCTTATCACTTTTGTAGGATTCCGTAATACTGTCCGTTGGTATCGATAATGTCTGCTTTAACCCTTGTGATACATTCTGTGCTGAACATGTTTCATATTAAATATTCGACCCTTGACTGACCTGTATTAGTCTCTTGTCTTATTGATTATATTGGCAGTGTGAGATGCAGCGTGTTAAGACATTAATCATCACTGGTCATGATCAGTTGAAGATAAATAGCATTTAACTCAACTCCGAATACGACAGTTGATAAGACTGTGATTTTGACGACTCAAAATATTTAATTAGTAATTTCATACCATGAGCAGACACCAACTACATGGGAACAAAAGTCACATCACATTCATGTACGATCTGTAAGAGTTCTCATTAGTTCATAAGCACATGTTCACAATCTCTATCTAGAGTTCTGGTTAGAGGTCAGTTCCTTTTAACGGCCAATGTCCTTTGGCATAAATTCAGAGGCTAACTAGACTTAACTATCCTGCTAGTTCTGCAATACACTTATTATGCTAGGCTTACGTCTACTGCTAGTCGTTTAATATCCGTTACACTAGGCTTACGCTTGCCGCTAGCTGTACAATATCCATCTATACTAGTCTTACACTATTGCTAGTAACATAATGTTCCTTTGGCATACCACGCCAGGCTAATCTGCCATAATTATGCAAACTGCGTTATTCATACGACGACTTACGTTTGGTTCAAGAAATACACTGCTCAAATGGCTTCCCAGCCACACAATTACAAAGTGGATATACCACACAGTATAAGTGGCAATGGCCACACTTCCGAAACACACTGCCGTACGGGTCAAAACCCACAAGTCGAATGACGTTATAAAGACATACGCGTCATGCATAGTGATATGCATACTACGTCGTTAATATATATTCAATTGCGATGTTCCACGGTGCAGCAATCCGAGTTGGCCAAACTCAAATGCTTGCACACATGCAACAATCATCGACATCGGTCGATGAGATATATCTCTATTCGTTTGAGGTGTTCCATGATACAGTCATTCGGATCGTGCACAAATCCAAATGCCTGTAGACATGAAACAATCATCGACATCAGTCGCGTAGATATAATCATTTGAGGAATGCGCCATGCTGCGATATAGGGAAGAGGACACCGTGAAGTTCATTTAAAAAAAAAAAATGACCACCAAATCAGAACACGGAAGCAACGGACACCATCCCTAAGATAAGGGAAGGGAAAATAATACAGCAAGTTTAAATAGAAGTACGTAAAATCCAAAGTTCTAAGAGCCAAGGCACATTAACTATAAACTGAAGCAAACAAATAAGTAAGAAGACGCTTCAAAGGAGACCACGAGGGAATATACTGAAGTGTAGTAAAGAGGCACACAATATTGCACCCAAAGACAATATGATTTATCTCTACAACATGGCGATGATGCTAACAAGGAAATATAAAGCAATTAAATGACATTATATCTAGCAGAAACATGAACAAGTGTTTGATAACACAAAATAGCTATGAAAAGACTGACTCACCATTTCGTAGAACTTCTAAATAGACTAGCTCCATAATATATCCCAGACATCCATCTAGCAGATACTGGAGTTACAGGCTGAAGGTGAGAAACAAATACAGAAAGAAAGAAAGCAAGCGAAATAGCTTCAAAGAGGTTCTGCTGGGGTAGATGGCATTCCAACAGAGGCCATCAAAGGAGACGTTGAAATATCTAGAAAAATACTATACAAATTACTCGGTAAAATGTGAATGAGAGAAGAACAACAACGGCAACTAAAAAGTTACTCATAAATCGGTAACAACGCAGAATAGACGTATTGACATGGAATAAAAGATCACCAATATGGAATAGATGGAAAGAAGTAGACAAATATTAATAGAGGAGAAGATGCTCGTGTTCGATGGAACAACACACACTGAGAAAACCTACTGATAGCATTACAAGGACAGTCCCTTATTCTGGACTTCCCAGGGTAAGAGGGGTAGAGAAAGACACAAAATAAAACACAGAGATGGGAACTGATGACAGACGTGTAAGGGATAAAAAACATAGTAATATTGTTGAAGGCATGTGCAACAATCACGAGGTGAAGGGCAAATGAAAGCCAGCTTGTTTGTCTGTTGTTGGTATGCAATTAACTTCATTTTTTATTGTCAGCTTTAACATGATTATTTGCTGGACTGGCTGATTGGCGGGTAGCAGATCCGCTCTTTCAATGTCACTCATTATTAATGACTGAGTTCATGTGGATGACAATATGCCTGTCTACTAGATCTAGGTGCACATTTCAGGTAGTACTTCTACTGCTGTTTTTTTTGTGTGTATGCAGATTTTGATACGTTCTGAGGGACTGTTGTCGATGTCATACGCTTTTTTTCTTTTTTTTATTGCAAAGGAAATTGGAGTAACGGACTAGCATCAGATGATCATTTGTCTCCGCTCATTCACCATTATGAAGTACCCTGTTCAAACAAATTGTCGGTTATAATGAGGGTATTTAGTGTAATGTTAACTTCAGTTTTGTGTTATATTCAAATTGTTGTTGTTGGTAGTGACAACTTTCATCAGAATTTGCTTTCTTACTTCTTAACATTTACAGTAGACAACATTTTGATATTGGCAGTTATCATGTGTCGCGTTGTTTGTAATATTTCATTGTTTTTCATTACATTATGAGTAGGTAATAGTGTTGTTTTTTAAAATGTGTTTTTTATTTTATTTCATGGTGTGTCTGTTTTTATTTATTAAGTATTATAACACCTCTACACCTCACAGTAGAAGGGGAACACTAAGTAAATAAGTATTATAACATTTTGACAATTGTTGTCACGAATTGCCTCCTCTTAGCTCTGCAGTAGTGGTCCACCAGTGGCAAACACCCAAGAGTATCTAATATGGTTCTTCAAAGGTGTCTACCTTAGCACAAGATTACTCTTGGCAGAGTTGTAGATAGAAGGATAATGATGCTTCTATCTCAAGGTAGTATTCACAAGATGTTTTCAGAAGTCAAGAACAATGCTGCATAGGGCAGAACACTATTAACTTATATCTGATCCGTCGCCTTTCGTGAAGAATTAAGCAATGGTTTTAGCCCGTTAAAGCCCCAGCTGGTGTGAATCCAGCAAAATCCTGTGTATTGGTATTTGCTCTGTCGATGTAAATATATGTCTAGATGTATATATATTAAGGAGGAACAATACTTTACGAAAAGTAAAATAGCAAATGCCTCGGCTAAGTACATTTGTGGGCTGCAAATTAACAGGCGCATTGTCTCGCTGTCCACCCACCAATGTTAGCCTCTCTGAATAATTAGACCTTTTGAGTATACACAGCGTAACTCAAATAAGAGATGGATTAGAAAACTTCAAAAATTGCGTCAGGGTATTTAATCGGGGGCGGAAAAATTATTGAGCTTTGGACATGACGCGATTGCGCAATGATTTGGCTTGAATTTAAATTAAACAAGGTTACATATAATCTCAACAATATCTCGTGGCTATTAACCTTCCGCGTCCGCATAATTTGTCAACTTACTCTAGACAGCGCTTATTTTTTTAATCTCTGGTCAAATCATGACAATAAGAGATGGTCCCAGCGGGATAAAGCGATTATATATATTTCCCCTGCTGTTTGCCACGATACATATCCTACAGACGGATTCTCTTGGAGGACAGCCAATCTGGCTTTCTTTCCATCGATGATCCGTGCGCCTTGTGTCAGAAAACACAGATCGTCTCAGACAGAATAAGAGCTTGGGCCAGTCGAGTTCAAGTTGATACAAATATTATCCGACTGGGTCCTGTATTATAATTAGCCTTTGTAATTTATTATATACGATTTCACCTGGCGAAACGATAAACAAGTCTTGGGAGTGGTCAGAGCATAAAACGTAGGGCATAAAATATGCCCAATAACAGGACAATGAGTGAGAAATGAAGCCATATAGGGTACCACCCAGATAGAATGATTGCAGCCCCTTCGAATCATGTGTATAGGAGATTGGGACAGCAGGCGCTGAGATATAGCGGCACCCTGGGCCTGGTCTAAGGACAAGGTTGACTGCTGGTTGTGATGAGACCCGACCCTCACTCAGTCCCCGAGCCCCGCACGGTTCTTGAAATGTCCGACCCATTCCCGCACTTAAGCCACATCTATTTCTTGTTTTCTTCTATATAAATTTTGTCATTCTCTCTAGTTTTTTCTGCAACACTGTTTTTCTGGTTGAGTTCGACTCTCCTTCTTCGGTGCAAGAACATATTTTTTGAATATTTGCTAGGGACCGT
>JAMPIV010004766.1:0-19734 GCA_024509875.1 Oreohelix idahoensis
TGGGGGGGGGTTAGTGAGTTGTAGGTTTTTTAGGTGGTTGGTAGGTGGGTAGGTTGTAGGTGTGTATTTGGATGGGAGGAGGGATTGGTGAGGGAAGGGAGGGAAGGATGGTTAGGTTTAAGTTTTATTGTTTTGTTTGGGTTGTGGGAGGGGGAATTGTAGGTTAGGAGATAAATATATGTTAATGGGGGTTAGAGTTGGGGTTTGTTGGGGGTAATGGGGAGGAGGATGAGAAGGTGGGGATTTTAGGGGGAGAGGTGTGAAATTATTTTGGGGGTGTGTTTGTGATGAGGGTTGGGAGGGATTTTGATGGGTTTGATTGGGATGGGGGGGTGGAGGAGGAGTTGTTGGGGTGTATTAAGGTGTGGGGTAGAGGGTAGTGATAAAGTTGTTGGTGTTGATGGGATTTTGTGGTGGGGTTGTGTGGGGTGGAAGGAAGTTGTAAGATTTAATTTATTTGTTGGGAGATGATTGGGTTTATGGTGTGTTGAGGGGTTTAGGGTTGGAGTTAATGGTGTTATTGGTATTGTGTGTATTGTTGTTAGGATGTGTGTTGTTGTTAGAGGTGTTAGGATGTGGGTTGTTGTGGAGGGGGGTGTGAGATTATATTTTTTTTGTGTGTGATATGGAGTTGGAGGGTATTATGGTTTAGGTGGGTGAAGGGTTGAGGGGGGGGTGTTGTTTTTAGTAAAAAGGGATAGGGGGGACGAGGGGGGTAGGGGGTGTTCTGCTTTTGATTTTGAGAAAAATTGGATGGTAATGAGTTAAGGGTAACCGGGTACCATAACTACTTTGAGTTGGGGTCAAACTTCCCGCTCTTCCTGCTGCTGTTGCGCATGACGGGAGGGGTTCTTTAATTCTACATAAGGGTCTTGTTAATGATACTCCGGTCTCACTACTTTTCGATTCCGGATGCACCACTATTGGTGTTAGACAATCGCTTGTAGATCCATCTTGTGCTACAGGAAGGGTTATTAAATGTGTCACATTTGGCGGCACTCTAGAAAAATATCCTACTGCTGTAATTCGCATTGCCACTCCTTTCTTTACTGGAGATGTGCATGCTTGTCTCTTACCTAATCCTATTGCGGACCTTATTATTGGTCGTATTCACGGAGTTAGGGAGTGTACCCCACAGCAGATTGCTGCTTGGGAAGATAATAACATGCAAGCTACAAATGCAGTAGTTACAAGAGCACAAGCTCTACAAACACCCGAAACTTCACTGAATAGTGATAATGAAGTTGATAGCCAAGATAGTCACTTAGTGATCACTCGTGACTCTTTCATAAAATTGCAAGAAGAAGATCCTTCTTTAAAAAAATTCTTCGTTCTTGCGAAGAAAGGTGATCCGAATCAGGATACAAATAGAAAATCTTGGATTGCAATGAGAAACGGCGTACTTGTACGTATGGTACAAGATTCGACTACGTCGGCACATTCGCAAATTCTTGTTCCCAAGAGCATGAGAGTGCAAATATTGCAACATGCTCATGACTCGCAATGTGCTGGACATATGGGTTTTGCCCGTACGAAGTCGAGAGTCCTTGCGGCTTTCTTTTGGCCTTTTGTCAATAAGGACATTCGTATTTACTGCCGATCATGCAAGGTATGTCAGGAGGTCAAATCTAGAGGACCACGACATGCTGCGCCTATCCAGGCTGCTGACATTCCTATTCGGCCGTTTCAGAAAATGGCCATAGATATTATTGGCCCTTTTAAGGTCAAGTCGGCCAGAGGACATCAGTTTATCCTTACATGTGTCGATATGTGCACACGTTGGCCAGAGGCTATTCCTCTTAAGAGCATATCTACTACAGATATCGCAGATGCTCTTTGGTTGATATTTTCTCGCTTGGGGTTCCCCAGAGAAATATTGTCAGACCATGGCACTCAACTCATATCTGACACTATGTCACAGGTAATGTCTACCTTACATATTGAACGATCTCTCAGTAGTATCTACCATCCTATGTCTAATGGGTTAGTTGAGCGTCTGAATAGAACGCTCAAGACTTTGCTTGGTAAGATAACTGAAGATCATCCTCAAGATTGGGACAGGGTTTTACCCGCGGCTCTCTTTGCCTATAGAGAAGTCCCTAATGAACACACAGGATTTTCTCCCTTCGAACTTGTCTTTGGCGCGCGTCCACGCGGCCCTATGTCTTTATTACACGATCTCATCACTGCCGATGATATTAGCGATGAAACTCAATCCTCATATGAGTATGTCATTGCTCTTAGACAAAAGATCATTGAGGCATGTAAGCTAGCAACTGCTTCATCAGAAATTGCTAAAGAGAAGGCAAGGCAGTTTGCTAACAAGAATAGATGTCTACGACAACTTTGTCCAGGTGACAAAGCATTCGTCCTACTCCCCAGTAGGGAAAATAGACTTCTTATTGCATGGAAAGGTCCGTATGCAATAGTCTCTCGGATTTCCGATGTTGACTATGTGGTCGATATTGATGGAAAGCATAAAACTTTCCACATAAACATGCTTTCGGAATTTCACGAACGTCCGGACTATTTGCTGCCTATTTTCCAGGCAACGGATGATGCTCCTGCACCTCACGGTCATTATTCATCCCTGTCTGTCATACAGGATGAGGAAGCTACCTTCTCTGATGTCAACCTTCCCCTTCCAGTGGTTCCATTACATTCCACGGAATCTTGGAAAAACGTTTCTGTTTCTCCTAATCTTTCTGGTGACGAACATCGACGAGACTTGTCGATGTTACAAACATTTCAGGATGTTCTCACTGACATTCCTGGACACACAGATGTCATAGAACATGACATAATTCTTACCGACAATAATCCAATTAGGGTTAGGCCTTATCCTATTCCTATACACTTTCAGTCGCAAGTGGAAAAGGAATTGGATGAAATGATTCAATTAAATATAATTGAACCATCGACTTCACCATATTCTTCTTCCATGGTTATTGTCCGGAAGAAGGATAAGAACATACGAATTTGCGTTGATTATCGCAAATTGAATCAGGTCACAAAGTTCGACGCTGAACCGATGCCTTTGTTAGAAGATCTACTGATTAGACTTTCTAATTCTAGATTCTTCACTAAACTTGACTTGTCTAAAGGTTATTGGCAAGTGCCTTTAGCAGAGCATGCCAAACCTCTTACTGCTTTTTCTACACCTAGGGGTCTATTTCAATGGAATGTTATGCCTTTTGGTCTCATGAACGCCCCTGCCACTTTCGTTCGCATGATGCGTCGAATTCTGTCACATCGTTCGGATGTCATCGCATACTTAGATGACATCTGTCTCTTCAGTGATACCTGGGAAGATCACTATTTAGGGTTATATGACTTACTGTCCACTCTACGTGAGAATAATTTGACAGCAAAACCTTCTAAAGCTTTTGTTGGTTTTGGTGAAATCTCTTTCCTGGGTCATCGTGTTGGTCATGGTCTCTTGAAGACAGAAGACCACAATACTTCCAAAATACTGAACATCTCTGTTCCTAAAACGAAGAAACAAGTTAGGAGTCTCTTAGGTTTAATTCAATTTTATGGGAGATTTATTCCAAATTTATCTTCGATCATGGCACCTCTATCAACATTGTTGAAGAAAGGTTCGCCTAATCTGGTCCGTTGGTCTGAAGAATGCCAATCTTCACTAGACCAAATCAAGAATATATTTTCTTCTCCTCCCATCTTAAGATTACCTACTCTTGATAGGACTTTTGTTCTTCGGAGTGATGCTTCATCCACTGGGATTGGAGCAGCACTGATGCAAGAATATGCAAATACTCTGCATCCTGTTATGTACATTTCTAGAAAACTAAATGCGGCAGAGAGGAACTACTCGGTTTTAGACCGTGAGTTGTTAGCGATGGTTTGGTCAATTCTAAAACTACAAAGATTCCTCCTGGGCGCACATTTCATTCTAGAGACTGATCAGAAAGCTCTTACAGCTATTCAGACTAAGAATTTGAAGAGTTCGAGATCCACTCGATATGCTATAGCTCTTCAACCTTTTCACTTCACGGTACGAGCTATCCGTGGTGCGGATAATGTGATGGCTGACATTTTGTCTAGATGCCCACATGACTCCAACTAATACTTCTGTCCTATATTTCCATATATTACAGAGTCATAACACACCTATATTACTACAATAGATTAGCACATCTGTACTCACTTTATATG
Source organism: Oreohelix idahoensis (assembly GCA_024509875.1). NCBI lineage: Eukaryota > Metazoa > Mollusca > Gastropoda > Stylommatophora > Oreohelicidae > Oreohelix > Oreohelix idahoensis. The sequence goes on from JAMPIV010004766.1 coordinate 4,177, forward strand.
TACACACTATCGTGCTTTGTTGTCATCTTCTTCTGTTCGTTTTTTAAGATGATAGAGGAAGACTGAGTAGTTAATATAAGGGCCGTTAGTTTACTAAACAGCCACAATTATTAATAATGTATTGTACCTTATGAAGCATATTAGTTATTAATTAGCATTATATTGCTTGTACTTTCTCAGAATGTCATTGTTGAGCTGAGGACTTACCTTACTATTATCAAGCATGACGAGTTCTAGATTGTGTACTTACCCTCGGAATACCAGAGCATATGTCCTGGATCGTCATGTAGTTTAACTTTACTATGTACTTATGTCATTACATGTCAAATAATGTACTAATTAAATTTTCCTATCAGATTTGTACATCCATTTTTAAAGACAATATTAGAGTATGCTGTTTAATGATGATTATGGTAACTTGCATACGTATATTGTGTTTACATGCTAACGTGATGTGTGTTGGTGACACCTCCCCGATGTGAATATTTTTTGAGACATATTTATTTTTCTGTTGAGGTATATCCTCACCAGACACTCTATATTTAGCCTCATGTTAGGCAATTTAATTAATTATCAGCGCATAATTCGTGCGTTTTGAGCCGCTTATCGCATGCTCTTTGATATTTAAAAAAAAAAAAAAAATATGTTCCACATTTTTTTTTTATCGGGAGGAGGTGGTGATATGTTGCGTGAGAAATTCTCGCAACATCGTTTTATTACAATATATATTTTATAACGCAAGGGCAACAACTGCTTGAAATTTATAGTCACTTTTCTCGGTAAGCAGTTGTCTCCTCGCGTTGGTATTGAATGCAGTTAAGTTTGCTATGCTAGGCCGTTTTCTCAGAAAACGGTTGGCAACCTGTTGGGTTATCCTTTTAAGGTAATCATTCTTACGCTGGTTCGTAGTAAAGGTCCTTGCGTCTTAAGTTCTGAGCTGTGGTCATTTTGCGCTGGACTGCGCATGACTGGTCTTGCTTCTTGGTCGATCGATTTCCGCCCACAGTGAGTGAGCGATTCGAATGGCGAGAAAGATGCCTCGCAGAGAGGGGATCTCCGCTATTTTTTGTTCTGTCAGGAATGTGAAGTCCTCTTAATGGATATTTCGTTTATTCGAGATAATACCTCTAGTGTATTTCCACATGCCCGGAGGCGTAATATTTCTGTGTATTTCCTGAAGGCAAGGTAAATTAACTTTTCATTAACTCTATCGATTTTTGGTCGTGAGCGATTTTTGATTCATAGCCTGTCTTCGAAAGTCGCCGTCACGAGATGTTTTCCCAGCTCACATGTCGCTGTATTGTACTGCATCGGTTGATGCGTGTCCCAAGGACCATTACTTGCTACTTTGTTACATGAACTAGGTTTGGAAATCTTTGTTATCTAGAGGATATTTTTGAGGACATTATTTATACTTCGGCAGACGTGTCTGTCTTGCTGAAGTCAGATTAAGGAGAGTGAACTGATCTCATACATCTGGTTATCTCCTGGCTAAGATAGAAAGGGATGGAGAATTTCCCGACTACATTACAGCCTTATAATGTATTGACATGCCTGTGAATCACCTTTATTATGATGCTGTCTACCGTCCATTGCTATACTGACATTGTTGCTGTGATAATGACTGTCTGATGTACCTACATATTCGCGTATACATTTTGTCACTGTGGCGTCCACAATAAATGATACAGAAAAACGTCACTAGCTGTTACAAGCATCATTGACTTTATACGTCGTGAGTTAACTGACGTCCTTGTGTGGATTGCCCTGTTTTTGTATGATCATTGTTTGACTGTACATCATCTACACACTACACAAAACCAGACATGCGGATACCATCCATCATCATATGGCATCACGCATCAGCGATGTTCATGAAGCCAATCACTAATGATAAGTGATATACACCTGGATGGTGATGTATTAATGCGATGGTATTTTTCCGCACGTAGAGTTGTCTGAGGGATTATTGTGTGCGAAGAGTGTATACCGCACCAAGGAGATTCTGTTTACTGTTATTGTGTGTTCGGAGAGAAAGTGTATGAATACTGTAGTTCATTATGTCCTACAGGCAGCGTTAGCCTAAGTATTAGGTCAGTGTTGTTGACGAGGTAGTTGATATCCAGGACACGTATGTGAATGTTTAATAAATGTTATGGAACTATAACCAGTGGCGTTTGTGTTACTGCATACCTCTAGCGTTGTTGATCATCATCTACACATTCCACACCCCATCATCATATATCTTATATAGTATCCTGACAACTGGGGACATCGTCGAAACAGGTCCTGACAACCATGTTGTATGGTCAAGCTAATTAGAAACCATAGGTCAAAACAATTTGAATAAAACATGTAGCTCAAGGCATAGTCTTATACAAGACTTTGAAAAAACATGTTTATTTATTTATTTTTTCTCTCAGGGTCTCTTTGACGAAATCAGTCGTGCATTTTTTATAACTATCGTCCCCTCCGGCTGTATCACTTAATTTCTTCATTCTTCTTTCATCGTCCTATTATTTGGCATATTTATTGCCCTCACATCATTTTTGCTCTTTCGCCGCACCCAGACATATTTACGTTTCACCGGGTGAACTGTGGTATTATAGAGGTTAATTACACAAGTCAGCGGTAATACTCTTATCACTTGAGCCACCTAGCCACCTTTGATTGGAGTCGATCTCTATGGACACAGTATAGTCTAGTACTATTGATGGAAAGAAAGCCTTCTGAGGGATGCGCGAAGACACGTGATAATGAGATAATAGCTTCCGGCGGCCCATCCCTGTGTAACTGTTACAGATAATCTGTCTGGCGAGTCAGAAAGCATGTAGACAGGAAAGGAGAATAGGTCACGCGATGGAATTTTAAAATGTAATATTTTAAACTACGCGGCGGAAATTAAATTAAACACCCCGACCAACATAGTTCAGAGCGATTGGCTTCAAGTCAGAGCAAGACTAGACTTTGACTGGCATTGGCAAATGTGTCGGAAGTCGAATCTGGGATTTTGAACTGAGAATTGTTAATATAATCTAACGAAATCGAAGTCACAAATCAGACTGCATCACCACGTCAAATTAGCAACTCCCAGGAGAAAGAGACATTGGACTAAGAATTCCACAATTACAAGTGACAGATCGAAGTATTTGGGGAAATTTGAAAACTTTAAAAGTAAACCCGCATTTCTTAAATACCAAGACTGGAAACTTAAAGGATCAGATCAGAGTATTTGGGCAAATTTAAACCTAAAAGTAAACTCACATTATAAATACAAAGGTTGGAGTTCAAACGAATCAGATTCACCCGTCATAAGAGGAATACAAAATTTCAACACCAAGTGATTCGATAGCATCTAACTTAAGTTGCTAGCGTCCATTCTAAACTGTGCCAGGAGATTGTGTTCCCAAAAGATACTTTGGTATAGATGTAAACATTTATTTTACAAATGAGAATTTGACATGTTTTTCTTGCTAAGTGGTTATATATGAGGCTGGCAACCTCAACCTATGAAATTAGTACTTCAGCAAGCGCTGGTTATCGTTTATTGCTAGTAGTACAGAAAACCGACAGCTGATGTGATCCCAGTCTCCAACTGCAGCAGTGATGAGTGATGATTACATCACATGTGCCTCAAGTGTATCATATCATTTTGTGAGGTATATGTACCTTGTTAATTGTAATTCAGGCAAATCATTGCTCGCGCTGTCCAAGCACATATCTTTCCAGTTTAATACCCAGAAGAACATTGGCGATTTCTAATCATCTTCCCTGAGTTACGCAGTGTATACTCAAAAAAGAATTTAATTATTCAGAGAGGCTAACATTGGTGGGTGGACAGTGAGACAATGCGGCTGTTAATCTTCCAACCAAGTGTACAAAGCAGGGGGAATTTGTTCTTTTTAATTTTGTCTAAAGTTCGTGAAACAAAGCTATCACACTGCACGTGGAACAAAGCTATCAGACTGTTCGTGAAACTAAGCTATGAGACAGTGAAGTGTCATCATCAGAAAAGACTAGATTGACGAAACCGCGACTGCAGGAGTCACTTATACCAGCTAAGAACTTGTAAAAGGCACTAGCAAAAGGTCACATTTTAATTTAAATCTTCAAACCCAGTCTCAATGAAGATAAATTTTATTTTCATCTAAGATTCACCATTGTCACGGAGTGTTTTGAGGCTATTTTGTATGTGTGAATGTTCCCATGCTCCAGCGGGAGTTTATTAGTTATGTGAGTTGTTGTGAGCTGGGAACGCGTGCATGGTAATAATTTAGCTATAGGCTTGTGAGCGTTGCTTGAGACAAGCTGTTAGCTTTTGTGATGCGTGAATGAAGATCAGTGGAGCGTGAAAGGATTTCACGGGTTTTAGGGAATACGCACGAAAGGGGCAGTCAGCGGGAGGAGTGTGTTGGTTGGAGACGTGTGTTGGTTGGAGACGTGTGTTGAGTCAGTAGAGAGTTGAGCGAGTAGAGTAGAGAGCAGTCAGTAGACAGGAGACAGCATAGAGTGTAGAACAGAGAAGGGTGGATGTTGCAGTAGTTGTTTATGAAGAATCCTAGTTGCTGTGTGTAGTGATTCCGGGAAGCAGAGTGCTTACAGAATACTCGGAATTGATGATGTCTACATTATTTGTAATGGCCCTGCGTCCATTGTGATTTATTTGTGAATCTAATACATTAGTGGAGACTGATACAGGCTGTTGGAGTTATTCCTTGGACAATGAGCTATACGAGCGGTGTATCAGTGTTGTCTGTCTAATCGTCCACATCCACCTACATACACCCTACTCGTCACATTGGGAGCTCGTCTATTTGGATGTTACAAACGAACCCAGGGCTGTACAGAGTTGAAGTGATCTGAGGTCATTGGGTCAGCAGCCGATGGTTTGTTTTTCAACGCAGCGAAGTGTAACAACTTTACAGTAACCAGACGATTCGACACTGTTCAAATCTAGGTCAGTTGTCAACAGTACGTGTGTGCTACCGAATAAACAATGTACTAGGAATGCTGCCTTACAAGTCTGTTTACATCGTTTGCTGCGGTTGTGAAACAGTGTGTTGTGACCAGGAGAATCTGTGATGACCAGAAGAAGAGGATCTGTGAAAGCTGTGAAAGCTGTGAAGCTGTCGTGTTGCTGCTGCTCGGTGTATCACTTTTGGTGGCAGGGTGGAGTTTTACCCTCTGGTGTTGATAGATATTGATACGCCATTCTTGCGGGGTAGGGTAAAAGCATGTGTTCTTGATGATAATGCGGTCGCCGATCTGATACTAGGCAATGTCCATGGAATTAAAGAATGTACTGACGAGGACATTCAATTATAGAAGCAAGGACATAGCGATTTTGCATTGGTAGCAACTACGCAAGCACAGCAGAAAGCTGATGACAGGATATTACAACATCAGCCTATAGTAACGCTATCAGATGGCACTTTATCAGACAATGATCCAGGTTCTAAGACATCAATGCTGGATGTAGTTTCTAAACAACATGACGATATATCACTTCGGAAGTTATTTGCCGATGCAAGAACTGGAATTGTAAAGCATACCAAATCAGCAAGGGTATGGTTTGAACTCAAAAGGGACATCCTTACTAGATGTTTTGCTCCGCAAAACAGATTAGTGCGTCAAATAGTAGTGCCTAGCTCGTTAAGGTCTATTGTACTGAGAACAGCTCATGACGCACCATTTGCCGGTCATATGGGTGTTGCTAGGACACGCCACAGAGTCCTGGCAAATTTTTACTGGCCAGGATACAATAAGGATATTAAACTATATTGCAGGTCGTGCAAGACTTGTCAAGTACTCAGTCCAAAAGGTAGGAATCCAAGAGCACCATTAATGGCTGTGGATCTCTCAAGTCGACCTTTTCAGAAGGTGGCTATAGATATTGTTGGGCCACTTCCAGACATGTCTCAGAAAGGTAATCGTTTTATTTTGACTTTGGTCGACTTATGTTCCCGGTGGCCAGAGGCAGTACTACTAAGAACCATTACTACTGAGGCTGTGTCAGAAGCCTTGATGTCAATATTTAGTAGAATTGGCTTCCCTATGAAAATTTTGTCAGATAGGGGTAGTCAGTTCACCTATGACATGATGAAGCACGTCTGTAAGATGTTAGAAATTAAGCAATCATTCACAACACCATACAGGCCTCAGTCCAACGGCGTATGTGAACGCTTCAATGGTTCATTGAAGCAGATGTTGGGGAAAGTAACCGCTGAATTTCCCAAGTTGTGGGATATATATTTACCAGCAGTGCTATTCGCATATAGAGAGGCACCACAAGAAAGTACAGGGTTTTCCTCTTTTGAGTTGATATACGGGGCTAACCCTAGAGGACCACTAGACATTCTAAAAGAATTGTGGACAGGAAATTACAGGGAGCAGGAAACAAAATCTAGTTATGAATATGTTGTTCATCTTCGAGAGCGGATTATAAACTCATGCACAATGGCTCAAGACTCTTTACGACTTGCAAATGCGAAGAACAGGTTTTACGGAAATAGGAACAGTCGACTGGTGTCATTTAAACCGGATGATGAGGTTTTGTTGTTGCTCCCTTGTAAGGGAAATCATTTATTAATTCAATGGCAGGGACCTTTCCGAGTCATTAAACAGGTGACAGATGTGGACTACGTCATAAGTGTCAGAGGAAAGGACAAGACGTTCCATGTCAATATGTTGAAAGCATTTGTGAACCGCCCTATTGAATTGGAACCAGTCATTATAGAAGTTTCTAATAGTGTTACATGCTCAGCAGTTATTGATGAGGTGGAATATGAAGAAAATGATGTTAATTTACAAATACTTCTACTACCTCTTACCCGATCAGAATCTCACCATGATATTGAAATAAGTTCATCGTTGGAAGATCCATCATTCCACTATTTTAACTTGTTGGAACTAACTGATTATTAAATGTGTTACATGTTATTTTAAAACATAACAATCATAGTTGATTCAGTTATTTTAAGTGTGAAAGCAAACGTATGAGCAAGACTCTTTAATACATATATGTCTAGAACATATATATATATATATATATATATATATATATATATATATATATATATATATATATATATTTATATAAATATATATATATATATTATATAATATATATATATATATATATATATATAATATATATATAATATATATATATATATATATAAAATATATATATATATATATATATATATATATATATATATATATATATATATATATATATATTATATATATATATATATATATATATATATATATATATATATATATATATATATATATATATATATATATATATATATATATATATATATATATATATATATATATTTACACACAAATAGAGAGCTAATATTTATAGAAGGAATTTCGCTGGATTTCCACCAGCTGGGGGCTTGAGCGGGCTAAAACCATTGCTTAATTCGTCACAAAAGGCGACGGATCATATATAAGTTAACAGTTCCTCTACCCTATGCCGCATTGTTCTTGACTTCTGACTTATCTTGTGGAAACTGCCTTGAGATAGAAGCGTCATTACCCTTCTATTTACAACTCTGCCAAGAGTGATCTTGTGCGAAGGTAGACACCTTTGACGACCCATTTAGATACTCTTGAGTATTGACCACTGTTGGACCACTACTGGAAAGCAGGGGAAGCAATCAGTGACACTCTTGCGGAACCTCTAGCGGCCTCTTGCAGAATCCTTGGGTTCCGTGGAGCCCCGGTTGTGAAACGCTTGGTTAAATGTTGATGACAAAAATCACTGTCCAATTGTGATAGGTTGAAGTTTGGTGACATATGTTCAGGTATAACTGTGATGGGTTAAAGGTTGATGACAGATATTACGGTCTAACTGTGATGGGTAAAAGATTGATGGCAAATATCACTGTCTTAACTATGATCGGTTAAAGGTTGATTACAAATATTAGGACCTAAATGTGATGGGTTTATTGTTGATGACAAATATTAGGACCTAATTGTGATGGGTTAAAGGATGATGACAAATTTCATGGTCTGACTGTGATGGATTAAAGGTTGATGAAAAATATTACGTCTAACTGTGATGGGTTGGTTGGTGTTGCTGTCGTTTTTGACGGTTTCATAAGACGTAAATCTATTTAATACTTTTGACGATCGAAGGTAGAGAACTGTATGTTAACTCCCTGGGACAGGTTGATTTGGGGTTATCTTTCCTGTGTTTATTCTTTGTGGTTGATCTGTCTTAAGATGGGGGATTAGCTGTTCTCAAATCTGTTCTGTCTACGCATGCGCTAGTTTTTAGCGCGAACGGAGAAGACTTCCGTCTGTGAGCGATGAGCTGGTTTCTGACCGGACAAGATGTCCGTTGTTTTTCTCTGCATTATCTGGGGAAAGACAGTCTTCTGTGTAACTGTGATGTCAGTGATTCTCCCCAGAGTTATTCTGTTCGTCTAGAATGACGACAGTTGTTATTTGTGTATTTCTCGGATTCTGTCCAAGGTAAAATAAACTTTATTATTAAGCCAAGATTGCAGAACATTTAGTATGAACCTGTGAGTAGCGCTCACAGTTCTTGAGATCCAGAGTCCCTTCTGTGTGCTTGACGTAGCTAACTAAGTCCATTCGTCGAATTACTTTACAGAAGCACAATGAACGTATATTTATTTGAAACCCGCATTATGGCGGTATGTTTCGGCATGGAAGATAATGCCTTCCTATGAAAATACACAGTTGTTCATCAATTATTATGAGGCCCGACATTTCGGCCTATATCTTTGAGCAGAAGAAGAAGTGTCTGGTGGGTGAAGCCAGATGAAGTCTTGACTGTTATTCAACAAGTTCATAGACTTCCATATTAAGCAACTATATTTGTTACAAGACTACCTGACGCGTTTAGTCAGGGGCCCTGAGCAACAGTATGAAAGTATATTATCAAGCCAGCGTTATTAGCATCATACATACGAGCTATGCCAGATTGATGATACTCGATGTTCATAATCATTCCTACACATGAAATGTCCATGTTCCGTGTTCTACGGACTGTGTCGTCTGTCAACGTATTGTTGCCATAATAAATGTTGAAGAAAAGTCATCTGCATTAACCACATCTATGACTTCTACGTGTGGTGGAGTGAGTTTGTGTGTCTCTGAATAGGAGCCTATACGACTTCGTGTTCTCGATCTGCTGATTACACACACCATTACTCACAACAACATCTTACTACTTGTTCTACACACCTGAGAAACATGTATGCTGTTTTGCAACACTTAACTGTACAGGTGAAAACGACACGCCCACTCAGCGACACTTTCAAACACGATACACTAACCATAATTTAACACCGTAAAGGCAGACTTTAACATCTGGTAATAAACAGTCGGCAAAACATTCGGTAACAGTTGGTTGGTTTTTTTTTTTTTTTTTTTTTTGAAAAAAATTGCTGGGCTTGTCTGTCTAATTGTTCGGTTAGGAATAATGTTTTTTTTTTCGAACATTTGTTGTTGTTTCCAACTTATTTTGTGAGTGTGTATTTGAGTTGCAATAATCTATGTTTTTTCAAATATGTCCTTTTACTAAATCCCAGTATTGTGTTACGTTTACTATTGGTGCGTTTTTGGTATCACCTTGTATGAGTGTTTTCATTGTTGTAACATGACAATCTTTTTGTAATATTGAATTGTTGCACATGGATTGGGGAGATCTTTTAGTAAAGTGTAAATATTAACTGTCTCGGCTTGATGTGCTTCGTTCAATATGAGTTCCATAGGAAGACGAAATCAATTTATTTGGCTCCCCAACAAACACAAACACTCTATAGAACACCACTGAACAGATGCACAACAAATATACATTCTTCAACATAACATTGGCTGCTATATAGCGACGTGCTCCACAGTCCTAGTGCGATAACGATCATCAAAAAATTCGTGCTCATTTGTATGTTTCGTTGTCACGGTGCCATTACTGATGTTCACACTGCTGTGAATAACAAGTTACCTTATGTTTTTTTTTTTACGTCTGTAAGCCACAAAGGGAGCAACCCTGAACGCTTTCCGGGTTTCAAGATCACTATGGAGAAAGTGCAGATGGCACATAAAATTGTTGAAACTGATGACGAATCTAGACAGGTGACGTTAGAGCACGAGATGAGAGAACACAGCTGGCGATGGATGAGAACCAATGATATCATTACAAGACATTCCTTGACCTTGAATGCCCAAGGTAAGAGACGTAGCAAGAGATACACAAAATATAACACAGCGCTGGACATAGTCAGTCAGGGGATAAATCTGTCTGGTGCTGATGACAGGGGACAAACAATGAGGGGATTAACCAGACTTAGACAAACTTGGAACTGATGACAGGAGACAAGTCAATAAAGAGATAAAGCAGACTTAGAAAGACATGGAACTGATGACAGAAGACAAACATTGAGGGGAATAAGCAGACTTAGAAAGACATGGCACTGGTGACAGGAGACAAACATTGAGGGGAATAAGCAGACTTAGAAAGACGTGGAACTGATGACAGGAGACAAATATTGAGGGGAATAAGCAGACTTAGAAAGACGTGGAACTGATGACAGGGGACAAACATTGAGGGGATTAACCAGACTTAGAAAGACGTGGAACTGATGACAGGAGACAAGTCAATAAAGAGATAAAGCAGACTTAGAAAGACATGGAACTGATGACAGGAGACAAACATTGAGGGGAATAAGCAGACTTAGAAAGACATGGAACTGATGACAGGAGACAAACATTGAGGGGAATAAGCAGACTTAGAAAGACGTGGAACTGATGACAGGAGACAAACATTGAGGGGAATAAGCAGACTTAGAAAGACGTGGAACTGATGACAGGAGACAAGTCAATGAAGAGATAAAGCAGACTTAGAAAGACGTGGAACTGATGACACGAGACAAACATTGAGATGATTAAGCAGACTTAGAAAGACGTGGAACTGACGACAGGAGACAGGTCAATGAAGAGATGAAGCAGAAAAACGTGGAACTGATGACAGGAGTCAAAGATTGAGGGGATTAAGCAGACTTAGAAAGACGTGGAACTGATGACAGGAGACAAACATTGAGGGGATTAAGCAGACTTAGAAAGACGTGGAACTGAGGACATGAGACAAGTCAATGAAGAGATGAAGCAGAAAAACGTGGAACTGATGACAGGAGTCAAACATTGAGGGGGTTAAGCAGACTTAGAAAGACGTGGAACTGATGACAGGAGACAAACATTGAGGGGATTAAGCAGACTTAGAAAGACGTGGAACTGATGACAGGAGACAAACATTGAAGGGATTATGCAGACTTAGAAAGACGTGGAACTGATGACAGGAGACACGTCAAGGAAGAGATAAAGCAGACTTAGAAAGAGCTGGAGCTGAAGACAGGAGACAACACAAGAGCTGATGACAGGAGACAAGACAATGAGGTTATAAAGCAGACTTAGACAGACCTGGACCTGGAGCATATGATAGGAGACAAGACAATGAGGGGATAAAGCAGATTTAGATAGACCAGGAGCTGATTACAGGAAACAAGACAACGTAGAGCTGATGACAGGAGACAAACATTGAGGGGATTAAGCAGACTTAGAAAGACGTGGAACTGATGACAGGAGACAAACATTGAGGGGATTAAGCAGACTTAGAAAGACGTGGAACTGATGACAGGAGACAAACATTGAAGGGATTATGCAGACTTAGAAAGACGTGGAACTGATGACAGGAGACAAACATTGAAGGGATTATGCAGACTTAGAAAGACGTGGAACTGATGACAGGAGACAAGTCAATGAAGAGATAAAGCAGACTTAGAAAGACGTGGAACTGATTACAGGAAAGAAGACAACGTAGAGCTGATGACAGGAGACAAGTCAATGAAGAGATTAAGCACTTCGAAAGACGTGGAATTAATGACAGGAGACAAACATTGAGGGGATTAAGCAGACTTAGAAAGTCGTGGAACTGATGACCGCAACAAGACAATGAGGGGATAAAGCAGACTTAGAAAGACGTGGAACTAATGACAGGAGACAAACATTGAGGGGATTAAGCAGACTTAGAAAGACGTGGAACTGATGACCGAAGACAAGACAATGAGGGGATAAAGCAGACTTAGAAAGACGTGGAAATAATGACAGGAGACAAACATTGAGGGGATTAAGCAGACTTAGAAAGACGTGGAACTGATTACAGGAAAGAAGACAACGTAGAGATGATGACAGGAGACAAGACAACCTGGCATAAATTTGTTTACAGGAGACAAGACAACCTGGCATAACTTTGTTGACAGGAGACACGACAACCTGACATAACTTTGTTGACAGGCGACATAACAACCTGAATTTACTTTGTTGACAGGAGACAAGACAACCTGACATAACTTTTTTGACAGAAGACAAGACAAACTGGCATAACTTTGTTGATAGGAGATAAGACAACCTGACATAACTTTGTTGACAGGAGACATAACAACCTGACTTTACTTTGTTGACAGAAGACAAGACGACCTGGCATAACTTTGTTGATAGGAGACAAGACAACCTGGCATAATTTTGTTGACAGGAGACAAGACAACCTGACATAACTTTGTTGACAGGAGACACGACAACCTGGCATAACTTTGTTGACAGGCGACATAACAACCTGAATATACTTTGTTGACAGAAGACAAGACAACCTGACATAACTTTTTTGACAGAATACAAGACAACCTGACATAACTTTGTTGATAGACTATGCCCCATGGGAAGCTAAAAGATGATACACCATTAAAGTAAACAGGATCATCGTTGACACAAGTCAATATAATTTTTTTAAAAACCAGGACACGTTAAAAAGTCAGATGGAAGATGATAATGATGATACACCATTAAAGTAAACAGGATCATCGTTGACACAAGTCAACACAATTAAAAAAAATCAGGACACGTAACAAAACTCAGATGGAAGATGAGTCTCTGAGGTGACCTAGTAGAATGCCATAGCTGAAACAACGTATTACAGAATAAAAATTAAATTACTTTATTGCAGCATATCTTTGTCAACAGTAGTAAGGCAGATATTTTTTCAGTCCAACATAGAACTAACCTTGCCATGAAAGTCACACACTGGCAATCATTTAACAAGCAAGAACAGTTCTGCAGGAAAGACAGATATAGTATACTACTCGTCAAAAGTCAAGGGCCACTTAGAAAATCCTTGGTTGAAACCATAAAACAAATCTGATATAAACGTAATTGGTATCAGTCAAAACGGCATTTATTGAATACCAAATTGACATGTCACGTAAAGAAATGGAAACACACATTCAAACGCAATGAAGCTGTGAAGTGTGTCACCCACCTTTTCAAAAGTCACACAATAGATATTGGACAAATAGACATTTCAAAATCGGGTATGACCACCATTTGCAGGAAGGCATTCAAGACAGCTTAGACGCATCGAGTCCACGAGGGTCCGAAGAGTATCTTGAGGAACAGCTTGCCATTCCTGAAGCAGAAATGCAGTCAGCTGTGCAACATCCCTTGGCAGGGGGTGATTTGTTGACAATCTTCGACCAAGGACATCCCAGAGGTGCTCAGTCGGAGAAAGGTCAGGTGAATGAGCTGGCCACGCCATCCTGATGAATCCATGTGGCTGAATAAACTCATTCACCACGCGAGCTCGATGGGGTCGGGCGTTATCATCTTGGAGGTTGGCATTACCACCTATGGCCTCCAGAGCAGGCTGAACAATTGGTCTCAAGATTTCGTTCTGGTATCTTGGGCCGGTTGTTACGTGCAGTCTTTGATATCTTACAATATTATACATTAGTATACTTGTTATGTTCGAAAATATTTTGTAATCAGAATAGGAAATTTTTTGTGCTTAAGGGAAAGTCATTATTGAGTTACTTCCCTTGAAAAGTTGTGCCGTCTCTTCGATCGAAACTCCGCGGATGAATCCATTTTACTGCGATTTATTCGTCGTTTGGGTAATAATAGATTGTTCTTGCTTCAGAATATCTATGGCCTGAATTTATGTGTATTGTTTGTCTGAGTAGGACGAGTCTGTCTTATATCTGTATATCTTTACATATCTAAGTCGAACTATATGTTCTGTTGTCTCTAGAGAGGTCAAAGGCTATTCGGCGGATGTGTCGCTAGAGTGTGGTGTGATTTGGCTTCGTCCTGATAGGGACTGTGTTTTCTATGTCGGCCTGTCGCCGGGGAAAAGTGATCTCAGTATTTGTGGGGAAGGTGATAGTCGTCTAAACCTATCGTGTATGCTTTACCCCAGTGTGTATTGGTATTGCCAAGGAATGGCAGTTTCATATTTCCTATACCAAGGTAATCAAAGATACTCGTATGAACTCTCGATCGAAGCCACCATTTTCGATAGTTACGATTTGAATGTCTAAGAGAATATATTTGACTCGATGAAAACGACTTCGATTCCTAGCAGCACTATATCCTGTAGATTGCAGTCAATTGTTCATGATCAAATCTACAGAGCAATGAAATGTTTTATGAATGACTAACTTTAGGACAGATTCATCATCTGTATCCAAACGTGAGTGACAGCTCACGAGTGAAGCCATCTTGGGACCAAACATGAAGTGACTTTCAAGAAGAGAAAAGGGATGCCCGTATTATTTCTTGATTAGTCCAGAGATCACTGCTACACATGAGAACCCTTTATTAGCGGTTCAATATTATTATATGAAAAAAATATGTGCTGAACATTATGTTGAAGAATCGTCGCTAGACGAGATTAGGTCTAGAAGCCATCTGAAATATTGTTTATAAGCTGACGTGCTCAGTCAGTGAAGTCAGACGATATATATATATATATGGGCGATACTGAGGGCTTGGCTACTGACAGTCCTGTATACTATTATTCTACATGAGTGCCCATGTAACATTGCAAGACCATTTATGCACTGTACCATGATGTATTATGCCAACCTGTGATTTGTCACTATCTGTGCTGTCGAGTGTGTACGTCCAATTAAACTTTAGTAAAGGTACACAGTCGTTGGTGTCGATGACTTCCAGCCATACATGAGTGTGAGAAAAGAACATTTGTCAACACCACGAACCCTTGTCATCATTCGCACATTATACACTCAATTCATGTCTACACACCACTGCGTAGGTCAAGTTGACATTCCATACACTACAGTGGAGCAAACAACACCACAGAGATCTTATCAACTGATGATGTCTGCTTCCATCCATTTATATGTATCTTTTGGCACCCATCATTAACAACCATACTTTATCAACTGGGAGTGTTCTGGCGTAATTTATCAACTGGTGGACCAGCTTTCTGGGTTTGACCTCGCAGAAGTTCAGAAGTCAACTGATTACCGATACCAGACCGTTTCCTGTGGCTGATACGACACACTTGCAGTATTGGTTTGCTCTTTGTCAACACTTCGTCACGTGACCTGTCAAGTGAATGCAGTATGTAGGTCAGCGTTGTTGACAGTTTTACATTAGACATTACAGAGTTTCACAGAACAGTTGGATCAATTCTTGTCAATGTTAACAGAAAGACAG